>JABXWE010010130.1:0-53309 GCA_014611495.1 Limonius californicus
AACCCTTGGAATCTGGGCACTAACCAATTACACTCTATGCACCCCGAATGAGTTTCTTGGTGCTTATAGTTAATGACATTTTCAAGGAATTTTGTGTTGAATGATAAATATAATCTCAGGATTATTTTAGAGTAAGCCCTCTTATAATACTTAGCATGTAGCAGGTAAACTTTTCAAAGACCCACTTCTTTTTAAGATTTCAGGATTACTTAAAGTTAGAAATTTTCGATCAACTAAGAGAAATTAAAAATTAAATCACCCACAAACGCAAAATATTAATAACTAAAATATCCGTGGGATATTTTTTCCGGGGCTTTTAATTCCGGGGACTTTTCTTCCGGGGGCTTTTTTTTTCAGGCTATTTTTTCCGGGGCTTTTTTTTCGGGGGCTTTTTTCCAGGCCTTTTTTTTCCGGGGCTTTTTTTACCTAGATTCCTTGTAATATAGCCCCACCAATCTGCTCATTCAATCGGTTTTAACTGGCAATGTCGCCACTAGTAATCACCTGGTTAGTAAACTTTGGGTAAAATACAGATTACAACACCTACTTTTTGCCATTGCATATCCTCATTCTCATCTTTTTGCCTTATCAATTGGAACGGACTCTAGATTAAATTTAATATTAGACACAAACTCTAATGACCATAATTCATGTCCACTAATTTTTTTATCTTTTTCAGGTAAGAAGTTTGGAGACTAATACAGCGATAAAGATTAATTAGTGTAAGTAGCACTACATACAATTAATATTTTAAAGTAATTATTACAGACGTGTAAAGCCTAACTTTCTTAGACTGACGTGAAGCTCCATCTCGTTAAAGAATTAACTTTAGTTCAAAGTTTTGTTCTATAAGATACTGTAATAATAGTAACTAAGTTTATGCGGTAACACTTCAGTTGGCTAAGTGCACTTGTTGTGGGAAAACCGTCGATTATGACGTGGTTTCGAACCTCTAGCATTACCGTGCAACGTTTGAAAATCGGTTTCTGCAACGCACCACACACAATTCACCAATAAGGTTCTTAGCCTTGGGATCCTAATAACAAAAACTTTCTCTGGAATGTTTGTGATTCGAATTCAACGTTAAACTGCCGTGCTTCTACCTCTACGATAAATTAAATTTATGCGCACAATCTACATTCCAACAAAATAAGTTTATAGTTTTGCTTAAAAAAGTATACCTTAGTAAAATATTTAGTAATGCCCTATAAATAAATAATTAAACAGAAAATAACCTAAATGAAATTTCAATTTTCAACTTTTTACATGTGAATTTCGTATTCTTCCATCTGTCACAATTTTTCTATTACAAATCAGAACTTTACGCATCCATGAGAAAAAACGGATTGTTTGTCAGACCACTGCAGGTTTCGATGCAGAATAGGGTTGTTACGCTATATTGTTGCATTACTGTAGCGCAATTTACGACTATTTTCAGTATAAGAATATTTTCCTAGTAGTTAGTTATAAAGTAAGCCTCATCTATATCAGCTTACATTACACTTGTAGGGACGGCATCTTATTTTAAACCAATAAACATTTACCTGATTACTTATCAGTTCTTCGTTTTCTTGAATCAACTCTTATCGCACATGCTTGGATATAGGCCTTACCTTATCGTTTTCCACTGTTCCCAATCTTATGCTAGCTGCATCCATTCCATCTGGTGTTTGCTTGTCCCTTCTTTCTTTTACATTCCCATGGCATGCGGTCAATGATATTTTTGGTCCACTGTTCTTCATCTCTTCAATAACATGTTTTTTTCAATTCCACTTTCTGCCTTATTTTAGTTATAACGCCTTCTACACCTGTTGCCTGCCTTGTCCCGTTTAATTTTCTTATCGCTTAAGAGTATATCCAGTTTTATCCGCTCTATCTCGTTCTGCGCTATTCTAACTTTGTTTACTACTGCGCCACGTCTTTGTGCCATAACTAGTATATTGGTATAACGCATCAATAACTCGACAGAAAGAAATAAATACACAGCCAGGCATCGGCATGAAACCTATTACTCTGTTCCCAGAAAACGTTTGCTTTCATATTTTAAACAAATTTTAACCAAATATAATTAATTTTTCATTTCTAATTTGCATTTCTGGCATTGATGTATGTCTGCTTCTATAAATGTTATTAAATTTGGGAACAATTTAATTGATGTTGTGGTATTGCCACACGTAAGTAATTTAATATGCGTGTGTAATTTTGCAACAAACGGTTACACAGGTAATATATCTAATATTTTGCCACATTTATAACAGTTTTGGGACAAACATCAATACATAATCAAATATTTATGAATATTGACAGTACTAGTTTAATTGAAACTCTGTTGCGTTTAATTATTAACAAGCGTATTTTCAGTTATCAACTACAATTTTTCATATTTAGGTTAGTGTACATACGTTATTCTTGTAAAATTTATAATAGTTTCACATTTTTGGTATATACAATTATTAAACATCCTGAGGGTGTTTTTATAATACACTAAGAAGAAGTTCTTAAAATAATTATTAAGTTCACATTGGTTGTTCGCTTTATATTTCCAAGATACTGCCATATAAGTGTATAATACACCTTAGCTTTGCGGTTACACAACTTCCGAGTAAGGTATTAGCATTGGAATTTACGTAATGCAAACTGAATATGCAAACTAAAAGCATTCCTTCGATACCTACCCAAAGTTGGAAAATATTTAGTCCTTACAGCGGCAGATGCTAAAATAAAATAAATATAGTAGAATTTGGAGATATCTCTTGCAACATAATAAAATGGATGTGTTTAGGCGCTTGAACAGGCGTTAAAAAATGTGCGTCTAGTTCAGTGCTAGTACATCTTGCAGTTTTTACGGAAAATTCGTTCGTCTTCCCTTGATCCTAGTGTACGTAACCCCGACGTTAAAAAAGCTCTTGTGGGGCTTATGTAAACGATCCTAAGCGATCCCTCGTCCTAATCACATTATAATTCGGCCACAAAGTGGTGATGCCATGTTTGCACGCTAACACTAATCAGGGCGTTCCCGCATGGAAAGCCGCTTCTTTACATCCATGTGAACTGGCATATGTGCGCTATAATAGGGGCTTACTGCGCCACCTCTGCAGGGTAATTTGCAAGGCCTCCAACTGATGTCGGAAAATGAGTTCCTATGCCGTACACTTTGCCGTTTCCGCGAGTTGTTTGGCAAATCAAATTATCGGCTTCCATAATCTGATTTCTAGAAAAAACAAAGAAATACATAAGAAATACCTTAAAACTATCGATTGAAATAATAAATTAGAAAACTTAATACTACCGAAACTAGACGTATCCGTAATATTAGCGGCTTAATTACCAAATCTTAAAGAATGTTTAAATAATGGTTCCATTTGGGACTTGGAATTTAAGTAAACGGATTATCGGCTTTATGGAATTGTATAGGAGCCCAACTAATTAAACCATAATTAAATTCAAATTAATTATATTTTATAGTGTAAATAGCACATTGTTTACATTTATATAATTTGTTTGTGAAATATTTATATACAATGTGTTAATATAATGCGTATTGAATTCATTAGTTTGCAATAACATTTTGTACAATATTGCTTCACATGTGGAATTTCCCAGATCATAGACAAAATACGTGAAAACCAAATTTTAACACAGTTTATCCGCGTGTTCTATAAGATTGATAAGATTGATATTTACAAAAATCGTAAATTAATGCAAAAAAATAACATTTTTAATATATTTCCACTATTTAGAGATTGAAAACTGTATTTTAGGAATAATAATAATATATTTAAAATTGAAATTATTGCAGTATCATTAATTAGGAAACAATATTGTGTACTTTCGGGATGATATTTAAATACTTATACTACTGCTCCATTATTTCTTATATTTATTTACATGAACCAGTAGAAATAAAATAAATAGAAAATTGTTGTCTAGAGCCTTTTCTTCCCACTACTGGTATCTTTTCCACCACGTGGTTCTATTCAGCGCTAAGGAGGACCTACAGTTTAACGTTGCATCCCAACAGCAGTAATTTCATAGAAGCCTTTGGCAAGATCCCACAGTTGCCAGACGGATTGGGAAATTGTGTGTCGTGGGTTGCAGCACAAAATCTAGTAATATGCGTGGTAATGCTGGGAAGTGTATCCGACGAGTTACCAAAAAAGCGAGCAGTCTGCTAATTAATCTACCAACACACACTTAATAGAATATATAAAGTGATATTGCTAAAACTTACATATAGTCCGTCTCAGAGGTTAGCTGCCTACCGAATTAACGGAAAACTGTAAAAACTTAAACGTCGATGTGTCCGTTCGCTGATAGACTTTATAGTGCCGTAGTTACTTTTATTCATTTGCAACATTTAGGTAATTTACTACAGGATTAATTCCACAATCATCCACTTTATTAAATATAACTTTAACTGGTAAAGTTATACCACCAAGATTAAATTAAATATATTACCTTACTTAGGTTTCGCTTTTAGGCCGGTTGTAAACAGGTAAACGAGCATATCCGCATCTTCCTTTTACTTAGGGAATTTCATCTCATGTTTCGGCCACTCGTGGACGGGCGAAATAGTTGGGGCGTATTTAGAATTCGCATATAAGTAATGTAACAGACAGGGAGAGACAGTGTTTTTGTTGTCCTATTCTATTTAATCTTGTTGCTTGCTACTAACTGTGAAATCACTGTATTTATTATTTTTGCTTGTGAAATAATTATAAATTCAGAAACCCTGTAGACCGGTTCCAACAATGACTGAAAAGCGTAAATCCATCATCTCATGTAATACAAATACCACAGTCGATGTAATTGTTGCGGAATTATTGTTTTTCATTTGCAAAAGTTTGTTTACGTTTTCGGTTTTAATGGATAGATATCAAGCCATTAACATTAAACTTATGTGTGAATACGACTTTATGTCGTAAAATCACAGTCAAAAATCACGAATGGTCGGAGAGATAAACTGCCTTGTAAGCACACAACGCGGGATTAAATACTATTAAATATATTTTACTGCTTATTTTTTACACCAGTATTTCCCTGAAATAATAATTACATCAGGCTCAGCACCGTTGTTTACAGATTTAATACTGCAGGCAGTCAAATTACATTGAACATAATAAATAGTGCATTTATAAATTAAGTTATGTTAATATTTGCCGATAGAACTACTGCGAAAAATATATAAACAATAGCAAACAATAAACTCATATTTGAATAACCGTGGTATATCCACCTAACTATGTAACGCAGAAAAACTAAGTTATTATTAATTGTCTGGTATTAAATGAACACAACCTTAATCTCTACCTCATTATTTATAGGTAGGTTAGGTATATATATATATATATATAACAAATTAAAGATGTAAAAATTATTTTATTTCTATTTAAACATATTAATAGTCATTTCTAACAACAATACAGTTTGCATGTTGACCCTAAATAGTTTAATGCATAGAATTATAATTTGGAACAAAACATAAATGACTACAATATTTTTCGGGAAAACTGTCATATAGTGATTTAAGCTGTGGTGTATGTTTTTAAATTTGGTTATACAAACTGCATTAGTTGGGGTGAAAAAGATCACCATTACTGATTTTTCTTGGATTTTAGTAATATTAGTTTATAATATTTTATTGCAGAAAGAGTAATATACAAATTCCTAAAATAAATCCGACAGGAAACCAAAATGTATGCCGAAATTAAAGACTATCGCACTGACAGTGTATTTTTGAAAGTAAGTGTTAATTAAAAATAGACATAAATATAATCTGAAAAACGTACATAGCGTTCTTAAATAATAAAAATCGTTTGACCGTGTAAACAGCAAAAGCTGCGAAACATTTTAATACATAGAAAGAAGAATTTCCGAAATCCTCAACGTAAATTAGATTCCATATTGGAAATAGTATAGGTAAGTAAAACAATTAGAATCAATTGAAGCGAACATCAGAGTTGCCATATGTCATGACCAATCTTCAACATTTGCTTGAATGACATGCTAAATTGAAGTTAGTAACAAGTTAGAGATAAGTTTATCTACGCTATTCTGTTCGCCGATGATCAAGCAATAATCTCCAACTCAGAAGATGAACTACAACTGAGTATACACGGATTGAGTCAAACAGCAAAGTACAAGTCTAAAATTGTAGTAGAAAAGAATCTACTGGGAGCAATTGAAACAATTCTACCACTATTTCCTTTGAAATTTTTCAAACGATTGTAATAATGAACTACATAGAAAAACGATAACAATAGAAAATAACTAGAAGAGACAGACACAAATGATTTTTTAAATAACCATAGCTGTACCGTCATTATTATATGGATTTGAAAGCTGGGTATCAACACAATCGGACAAGTACCAGAGCTAAAATGTCTTATATCTCTAAAAGGTTGTACAAGATTGGATCATATAAGAAACGTAACGTAAACATAATTTGGAAAAATGGTCAGATAGCGAACGTTTACAATTAACATGTCAAAGCACGATGGACAGACAGTTTACAAGGGATATACAAAAACCGAATCCCTAAAATGTAAGTTTAGGGAGACCCAGAAAATGATATAGCACATACATTTCAATCCAGGAAAGCCAATAGGAATACATCATGAAGATAATAAACAAATATAGCTTTCTTCGTCAAACTCTGTGAAATCTATAACATTTATGTCACTACTTTCAGGTTGAATATCGAACAGTACCTATGTTTATTTATATCAAACTGTATTATTTGTTTTCAGGCATAGGAGATGTAGTAGACGTTCATGATAGAAAAAAATTATAGTTAAAGTCTCATGGTGCACTGTTATCAATTTCAGTTTCGATTTTGGTGTCTCTAGTAATCTTTCGAACAAAGTATTTTTGGCTTGCCCCTAATCTAATTAGTTACATGCCACGTTGTGGGTCTATGAAGTGCATCAAGGGAACGTTGTCTTCATCATCAAAATGATCCTCAATATCCTTAAGTGTGCCTGCTTGTAACGGGTTTTCCAATAATACCCTACGAGCAACAGCTTTCCCTGAAAGACAGTATGGGTTGTTGCAAATTTAGGGCGAACCTTGGAAAGATAATATTGAAACTTTATTTCAAAAGGGTGCGCTGAGGGTACACATTCCATTAACTCACCACTTCTACATTTTATTTGAATCCATATAACTTATATACAACTCTATCCGAAGAGTAACTTCACGAACGCCAATACCATGAAAACGTAGAAAGCAATATTACGAGAAAAGCAGCCTCAGCAATAGTATATCAAAAATAACTTGGAGCAGCCCCAAAAATAAATTAAACCAGTTCTCTCATTCTATATCTTTCAAGATGATTCAAGTTCTTAAAATTCCCTATTGTCGTGTATAGTTTGGCCATTGCAGGTAACAAGTAAATTAATTTATTATATAGATATTAGTTATTCTTTTATATATAATCATATATCAGACTGAATCACCAACGTGTTAACCACTTACTTACTGGAGCTGAAACTATCCCAGATAGGCAAAATTCATAGTTAGGCTGTAGAACAGATTAAGAGCGTCCATGCGTAGAGATGATTTGAAAACTGCGCCTTAGATCTCGCTTAATTAAAATACAAACACATCCAATTCCTATCACGTTTTAGGGATGTTCAGATGTTAGAAGGTTCAACTATTTTGCACCTTTTTGTGCTATTACTTTTTGATAATGGTTTTTTAAATTATTATAAGGTGTTACATCGCAACTAGCCTAAAAGACTAGCCAGCAATTTTTATAACTTAAATTACATAATGGTTATGCTGAGAATTCATCCACTAGTGTCCTCTCCGTTCTCTCTTGAAAGACTTTTTATGTATGTTACCACTTCACCTTTGCTCTGCTTTTTTCACTTACACTTTCGCGTCTCTTTACACTAGCTCAAATGATTTGGTTCTTTTGAACCATCTCTCTAGATCTGTATTGTCGAGGAGGTGGATTACCTCGACGTTTAGGTGGCGATAAAGCCTGGTCTCGTGCTTTTGGGCAAGATACTTTATTTCCTCTGTCAGGGCTTTATCCCTAGACCCCTGTGGATGTTACAGTATCTAGCTTACCAGGGTGCACCTACGAAATTCCTCAACACTTTGTTCTTGAAATTTTGACTTTTCTTTGTTGTTAGCTTTGTTGGCATAGCACCAAAGTTGGCAACCGTATTTCCATACTGGTTTTAAAACTTGATTGTACAGAAGTAACTTGTTGTGTATTGAAAGGTGTGAGTTTCTTCCCAGTAATAAATACATTTTCCTATATTTTATATTTAGTTCTTCTCTTTTCTTCTTTATATGCGCTTTCCAGCGTAGTTTATCGTTCAAGTTCATTACAAGATACTTAGCTGTATTAGCATGCGGTATGATGCTCTTGTTGAGTATCCCTGGCATGTAATCATCCTTCTTGACATGAAGTTGATATGCCCCGACTTGCATCCGTTTAATTTTATTCTCCATTATTTTGTCCATCTATACACCTGGTTTGTGACTTGTAATGTTTTTGCCGTTTCTTCAATTCCTTCGCCTACCGCTAGTATTGCAGTTTCGTCTGCAAACGTGGATATTGTTGTCTCATTGGTTGACCGGATGTCATTGGTGTAAAATAGGTTTAGTATTGGCCCAGTACACTGCCTTGTATTGCCCCTCTCTTAAAGTCGGAGTGTTCCTCTTCTTTCTTGATCCTGAACAGTCTGTTTGCGTTGTAAGACTTCAGACGTTCAGAAAATTGTTTAGGCAGATTTTTGTTCTTCTCTTCAAAAGTTTTCTCTATGGTAATTATTACCTGTGAACTTGCTCTACTGTTGAATGTTAATTTCAGAATCTAAGCTGGTGTGTTGGTATCAGTTCTTTTCTTTCTATTATTGGTTTGAGCCTTATGGTTAATAATTTTTCAAATATCTGTAGAATTACGAGTAAGAGCGAGAGGGACCGATATCATGCTGTTTTTTCGGCGGTTTTCCTGGATTCTCTATCATTATGACTTCGGCTAACTTCCATATATACATATTTTAGTCATATTTTTGTGCTAATACTTCTTGTTGATAGTGAATTATAAAACATCGCTACTGCTTGCCAGAAAAGTACTGAACTGGTAGTTTCCTGTAAATCAGAGTAAAATATATTTTTGTAATGGCCTTATTGATCACTGAAAGATATGTGTATGCCCAAAACAACAGAGATATAACTGGATGGAATTCTATATTTATGCCTGCTGCTTTAGGAGTAGCATCAAAGGTGACGATATAATGAAAGAAATTTAAGCAGAAAAGTCACGTTCATCAGTCATTGCTAAATATTCGCGAACATGCGCTTCGATTATTGTTTTCCTTCTTAATTTTCTTCGAATGTTAGGTATAGGAGTTTTGTTTACCGGCATAATCAATCTTGGGACGTAGAGGTCCAACAGTCTTTCCATCGCTCTGACAGCCAACGTGGAGGTCTGGTTCCCTGTGGCCTTGAGTTGCTTAAATTTATTGGTAACCTGTTGTGTCCCATTCGCTGCTGGTGATCGTTCTACATTTATTTTTTATCCTTCTACATATTGTGACGCCCAGCTAAAAGAACGGCGACACCGTGAAGGAAATAACCTTTTTTTTTTCTCTACACCAAAAACAAATATATCTCACGACAGCTTCAGTAAGGTCCAGGTATCTAGAACAAGGGTTCGACAGCTACAGTCGAAGAGGGGGGGGGGAGTTCGAAGTAAGCCTAGGCGCCACCTGTTTAAAAAATAAACCCTTGGTCTCGAAGATGACGTAGACAAACAGGAATCTCCCTGAGAGAACGGACTTACCTTACTGATACCGCTAAAGTCTTTCATATAACAACAAGACACAATAAAACACAAATATTTGGCGTAATTCTCGAGTATAATCACTAAATGTAAATCAAATTACAATAAAATATCAAAACTTATTGACCCCAATTAGCCACAAATATTAAATATAAATATCGTTTAACTAAAGAACAGACCACAAACGTCCCTGTCTGATTTAACAATACGTGATATGAACAATTTGAATCCTGAGAAAACGATAGTGCGTCAATAAGGACTAAATTAATAAGAAGCCCAAAATAGCTTCGCAAAATGATTAATCAATACATAACCCGCCTAATTCACGATAAACGAGATCTCGATTATGTAAACTAAGGATAAAATACCTACTATTGAGGTATAAGCGCATCGACAATAAAAAAAATATAGTTCACGCAATATCCTCCCTTTTGAATATTTATAACAATGATAATTAAATCAGAAACTCGGAATATGCGGAACGTTTACAAAATTTTTAAAATACAGTAAGTGTTGAATTTAAAAAAAAATTTTCTTGGTTATAAAATTAGTTCGATATAACTGGTATAATTTGAAATTGTATAAAACAATGGTTATTTGGTCGTATTCTGTCGGATGATCTTCAGAGTCCTTGAATTTTTAAAGGAATATTTAAAACAGACCTTTTAGATGCAGAATTCCAATTACAGCGCACACCTGAGCGGCAGCTGGCGTCCACACTCGCTCTTGGAATTTGGCCTTGCAATTTTCCGTGGTGAATATACGACTCGAAAACTTCTTCAAATTCTACGACGTAGGTATAAAAAAACTTCCAGCAGTATGTACTACTTTTCCACAGCAACGGAGTTTTGTAGATATTTAAATCCTCAGCAGTTACGAAATTGCCTAACTAATACAAGAGACTAAAGAAAGCGGAAAGAAAAAAATAGAATCAAAATTCTCGGCTTACCATAGATGTTAATCGGCAAAAAAGAAAAACCTCTTCAAGGGTGTAATAAATTGGTTAAAAAACCTAGGGAAAATCTCACTAGCACCTAGTGTTGTTAATTTACATGTTTTTTATAAAATTGTAATGTAACTTGTAACTTTACGGTAATTTATGTTTTTTATTTGTAAGTTACGTAATTTATGTTTTTTATAAAAAGTTATGTACGTTCCGTTTTTTTCGGTAATTTACGGTTTTTTCATGTAATTTACAGTTTTTTTTTGTAATTTCAGTTTTAAAGTTGTATCTTACATGTTTTTTTTGTAACTTACGGATTTATGATTTTTTTTGTACTTTGCAACACAGAAAAATCCCTAACGTATAAAATTCAAGACTATAAAAAACGCTTCTAGAATATTTATTGCAATGGAGACTAGTAACGATACATCAAACAAAAGATATAATCAGTACAATGGTAACTATCCTATGTATATGTATCACATATCACATCCACATCGGTTAATATTACACATACATATGTCAGTAAAAATTGGATTTTTGATTTAGTCCCATAGTGATCGGCATTGAGCATTTGATTAAGATTACATTACAGTCAACCCACAAATTCACTTTAACTTGAATAACGTTGAAAAACTATGTTTATGTCTTTCGTCGTTCTTTATCACACAGAAGTTTTAAACAGTTACGTGTGCGACTTAAACCAAAAATCCAATTGTAGGTTAATATTTTAATCAGTTAAAATCTAGCTGGTTGTCCAATTTTGAAACGTTTAACATTTTCATAGTTCTGTTGTTCCTCAAATTAGTCGAATTGTAGTTATTTTGAGGCGTTTGTGGTAGAGTTTCATCTTCAACAGCAGTTGCTACTTCAGAATCAAAGTTGGAGTCCATGTCCATTATGTTTGTAATACCAAAACCGTCGTCGGAATTACCATTTCCAGAAATATTCGAATGCCATGATTCCTAAAATACACAATGATATAAAATTCAACTTGAGTTTCAATTTTTAAGTATTCTTCTTCCAACAATATATTTGATAACACAAATCGTCCTGATAATTCAAAAGTAGGCCTCAATCTTGCAAAAAATGCCTCCCGATTTTTATTTTCAATAATGTATAAAGGAGTAGTGCTGGTAAATACTGCCTTAGCGAACATCGATGTCAGTTGATCCTAAAAAGAAATTTATGTAAGTAGTGTCTAGGCTTTCAAAATCATTAATACAGTCACTATTTATAATTTAAAGTGTCGACCCAAGACAATGCAACAAACAGGTAGATACACCTGTTTAAATACTATAAAATAAGAATTATAATTGGGCTCTGATGCTCACCTTTTCTTCAACTTTCATATAATCAAAATATGGCAATACTGATGAACTTGTTGGAGTACTTGCCGTGCCTCCTACAAAAATAGAAGCCGGTCGGAGGTCGGTCTCTTTCTCCTAGGTGTTGTAGAAATAAGTGGAATAATTGAACAACTACTATTTGTGGATGAAGTGGATGCGGTTCCGGTGAATAATGAAGTCTCACTTGGAATCTCCTCGATAGTTTTCAGCTTTAACATCAGATAAGTATTCAGCCCTAATGTTTTGTGGTGCTTTCAAACACCTACTGATATGTTCTTTCATTCTAGTGACATTCTTTGCTTTCCGTAGTCTGCAAAATTTGCAGAGAACTTGGGGAGTTTTCTTCCCATTATTTTCCTCACTGAAGTACAACCACACTGTGGTTTTAGGCTTCATTTTGCTGCAAGCAGTAACTTCAATAAACTTAAAACTAATTTAAATTGAAAACTATGACTACGATGTTCGGAGTGATTAAATATACAAATAGGCAATTACTAATTTATTACATATATTTATTTGATATTATGTACCTAGTACTTACCTAAGATGGGTACGGAATAAATTCAATAAGGATTTTTTATATTTTTTTACACATAAAATCACAAAAAACCTCGGTGGTCTAGTGGTTAGCGCATTTGCCTTTAGATCCCAGGGACGCGGGTTCGAACCTGGCCGAGGTCGGCGTGATTTTTCTAGCGGGGAAAAATCTGAAAATGCGCCTTCTGTCGGATAAGAAGTAAAGCCGTAGGTCCCGTGCCACTGCGAAGTGTGACACGGTAAAAATAACTACTGGCGTTGGAATTACCCCAGATAGGCAAAATTGTTAGTTAGGGTGTACAATGGGCCAAATGTGGCCTAAGTGCATAGAGATGCTTGGAAAACCGCGTCCTAGATCTCGCTCTTTCAAAGCAAGCAAACCACAAACTCAAACGTCAAACTTAACCTATCGAACACGCGGCCACTCACCCACGGTCGAGCAAAGCGAGAAAAGCGCGCCAAACGTACTTATCTACAGCGCGGAAAATTCAAATGTTTGCATACGTACGTAAATTACATACGTAATTTACAAAACATGGATAAAAAATGTAAGTTACATAAGTTACGTAAAAAACGAAAAAAACGTTAAATGACCTTGCTCATGTAATTTACATGTAATGTAACGGTTTTTTATGTAACTTACAAAGTGTAATTTTACAGTCAACAACACTACTAGCACCACAAGGTTAAGATTTCCCTTAAAACTTGAACTTTTCAAACAAATTAGGAATAAATCCTTCGATCGAAATAGACCGCGATGAAAATCAAACACACACTTGTCAGGTAACAGAATAAGAATGCGCTCTCCTATCTCGGAAAACCCAAATCTACGAGAACATTTTAAGCTACTCATGCGCGAAACCAAAATTGAATCGAAAACCGAAGCACGCTATCCACCTGCCTAAATTTTAAACAAACTCAGCAATATACACGGGGCGTCGAAATACACGTTACAATATACTTCGTCATAGTCGGTGCTAAGCCCATTCGAGAAAGAAGGAGGGTTTCTTGGGTAGTAGGTTAGCAACCTGCTTTGGGTAAAAACCAACTGTGCTCACAGAACCGGTAAATAGAGGTTAAATGATTAGAGAGCATATTACCGTATTAGTCTTTTATCGTTGCTTAATGGTATAGGTATATGCCCCTGACCAGTAGTAAAAGTCAAACGCTCTGACCTCCAGCCCTGAACCTCTTCTTTTATACTATTGCCACCACTTAATAAATTTTTCGCAATTGATCATATCAATCGCTCTCAATATTTTTCTAAAGGAATTCTTGAGCATGTGTGCTCCTTATCTGAACTGTATGACTATTAATAATGGTGTCACAATAAACTTTCTCGGGGAATTTTAGTTAGCATTTAATAATTTTTTTTATCTATTTCTATTTTTTGTAAACATTCGCACTATCGTTGCCCCCGGAACCGCTTTTGCATAACTTGCGGGCGGCCCTTACACACTAAGCATTCATGCAACATGCACCCTAAAGTTAACTAACTGAAATACGGTCGCCTCAATTGGGGTTTAACCCCTCGGCCGATTGAGCAACATTTCACTGTGACCTCGGCTGACAGCGCTTGTTCGCACTGCCACATCGAGGTTCCTTACGTTTAATAAGTTGGCCACCAAAATTAAAAGTTAAATACACACGGCGTCCTTTATTGACTAGGAAGAAAATCCTTGCTATATTACGCTTTTGGATTTTCTTTTCAAAGAAACTCGTTTACAATTCCTAAAACTGAGTTATAGACCCAATACAACATAAAATGTAAAAAACTAATAGCCCTGCATTAAGAGTATTTATTTTAGGATTTTTATTCAAGGTATCGTGAACAAAATGTCAAAATAAATAACGATTAAAGACTGTTGTCATATAGTAAAGACTATAATTTGACTAAAACGAAATTCTCTTCATATCTAAAAGAATTTGCGAACACTGTTTAAATAATTCAAGATAGTCTTTTGTAACGAAGCTAATAAACAGGAATGAATTTAGTAAGATAGTCCTAAAGTAAAACAGTTTCTTGCAAAATGGTTCGCTTAAGAAAGACTAGAGGTCAGCGCGTTAGAATTCTATGATGTGGGGGGGGTGGTCTGGGGTTCAAGTCCCAATAGCAGAACATCGGTTTTTAACAGCTGTTCTGCCTAATAAAGCTTTCTGGAGTAAATGTACTTTAACCTGCAGGTCCCCTATGTCTGTAATACTTTAAAACGCGCAATACAGGTATTTGAAAGAAGATCACTACGTCTTGTAAGAGATAAAGCACTCTTAGAATTAGAAGAAGAATCTAAGAGCAAAATAGTAAGTAATACTCTGTGTAAATTATCTAATGGGGTAACATTTACTTCAAATCTTTGCTACGAGTATTAATCATAATATATAGTTTAGCAATAAAAGAAATGACAAATTTCGACATTTAAATCTTTACACTTACACTTTAATTAACACAAACGTGCTAAATATTAAAATGCCGCTACTACTATTCATTTTCGTTATTTTTAGTGATCGTCATACAATTAAGAGATCATCATCATAATCGTGTCTTCATTTCTACCGTTTGCGCAGTGTCGAGGCGGTGTGAGGCAAAGCTAAGCCAGTTTGTGCTGTGCACAACAGGACCCGACTCTGCGGGTTACCGTGTTGGTGCGAAACCGTGCCTGATTTGCCTTTTGTGTGGAGGTTCTTGTTGGTCTCGTTACTCCCCTAATGCGACCGTAATACGAGAAGTATCATTAATTTGATCCCCAATGGCAAATGGTGACCGAGACCCAGTACTGCCAGCCAGGGAATTAGAAACATTTCCGACCCTTGAAGTGATTCTAACCGGGAAGTGTTCGGACTATTACATCCAAAGCCTGGCTGTATTACCACTGAGCCACCCCAGCCTATTCAATTAACAGATACAAAGTAATTATACGAGAAAAACTCAAATATTTATCTACCTAGCCATGAAAACAATGACTAAACAGCCTATGCTTTTAATGTTATATTTTCTATTTAAGTTTCTTCAGATTTGCAGACCCGTTTCTAAAATATTGTGTTCAGCTGTCTTAAAAATGAATGTTGTAGAACTTGAATACTGAATTCTAATGAAATTCTTGACAAAATAATGGAATGGGACAAAAACTATATATAAAAGGATGACGGCGGTCTATGGAGAAGAAGGTCCGTCTTATAACAAGGTTAGATTTTGGTGTAAACAATATCGTTGGGAACTAGAATCCGTTGAAGATGACTCAACGTCGGCTAGACGTTCGGCTAATGAAGAAATGTGCCAGAAAGTTGAGGCTATAGCGCTGGAGCATCCACGTTCAAAAGTTGCAACTACATCTTCACAATTAGGAATTTCTGAGGGAAGCGTCATAACAATTTTACACGATAAATTAGGAGTAAGGTGTCACCGCTGTGGATTCCAAGACTCCTGACTCAAGAACAAAAATTGTACCGCTAACAAATTTGTGACATACATTTGCCCACTTTAGAGAAGGATTCAGAGTTTCTATCACGAATGGTCGAATATATGCCAAGAGGGAATATCCTTACTGGAGAAACTTATACCAATACGTGAAAAATGCCAACATTTGTGTGCAAAAGCCTGTTGCTTTTGCATGACTCTTTTAGGGGAATGTGGTTTCAGGAGACTTTCCGCATACCTTACAGCTACAGATCTTATAAAAAACTGAAGAAATATTTAACAGGCAGAAGATTGTACTAAGATAACGAACTGAAACAGTGCATCAATGTCTACTTCGCTAGTCAGCCAAAGGAATAATTAAAATTACAAGAGATACTAAATTTGCATATATTACTAAAATATGGATTTCTCTGCGCAATATACTTTCACGTTATTTTTTGCTTATATTCTATTAAAAGTCGTTTTAACTATATGTAATAGTTTATCCACTTAACTATAGAATATCTAAATAACAGACTGATACTTTATTTCATTACTAGAATACACTATTTATTAAAATCTATCAAATCTATATATCACTCATATAAAATCTTTCCTGTTACACCGTTTTTTCGTGAAATAAGTATTCCATAGGATTGACTCCTAGAACATGTCAATTTGGTCCAAGGAATGCTTTGATTTGTTGTACGACAGAGGGCGCATTTTCAGATTTTTCCCCGCTAGAAAAATCTCGCTAACCTCAGCCAGGTTCGATCCCGCGTCCCTCGAATCTAAAGGCAAACGCGCTAACCACTAGACCACCGAGGCCGACGTACGCCTTATTACAAATATCCTAAGCACTTCTGTTTCTAGGGCGATTAAAAGTATCTAGCAGTCACTACTGGGTAAGATATTTTAATTGTATACTAGATACAAAAGTAGATAAATTTAATAAGTATTCTACAATTTAATTCACTTTGGAAAACGCGTACTTGGCGGAAGACTTATCTCCAAAGGTATTCTTCAGCCAAATTACGTTAGTTAGTTCAAGTTCCTATTGAAAATGGCAGTTTAGTTGCCGAAGTACGTATTGAGGCGTTGTAAATATCGTATTGGTAAGGGGTTTTTCAAAGACTATTTACTTAAACTACCGTCTCTAATCAACCCTATTACAATTTAATAATGTCCAAGTCGGAGAGTCTGTCGTAGCATTATCTAAACTTACAAGCGGTTAATTCATACAACTCATTATCATTACAAACACTAAACTATATTAGACATCAATAAATATTTGATATCACTAGAATTAGATTGAGCTAATTATTGTATCGTAATAGTTGTAGGAATTGTATTTGTTTGTTCTTAAGTTAAAATCATCAACATGTATCAAATTGTATGAGTGCTATTGTTAAGTATTGTTGGCAAGAACTCCCCTGAACCAACTCGCAATAACAATTTATCCTTTAAATAATACATTAAATACTTGAAAGTTACAATTTTAGATGCCCCTATAAAAGAAGCATCAACGGAATACGAAAGCATAGAAATATATATAGAGAATGTTATATTAAGATAAAAATAGAAAAGTAATCAGTTTACTTAGTGTCTACTTCAAAACACTATCCAAAAAATCGCGAGGACAACCAGACTTAAACGCCACATATTCTTATACATTACGCGAATTATTAATTTGAAATTCTAATCTCCTATAGGAACCATCAAAAAGGATTTACCGTAATGTAATTAGCTGATAGTTACCCATATTTACATACTACATAACTTACACTCGACACATTTCATTTGTTTGTTAATAAAACTACGCTAGTTTTCTACTTGACAATATCTTGACATCTCTAAGTGTATTAAGTATTCTTGTGGCTGTATGTAGTCCTTAATTTAAGAAAAGCATGACTAAGGAAACTAGTGTACAATAGCTTATGACAGTAAATAATGGAAGCCGCTTGAATTTGAATTGTAAAAGTAAATTGTTTAACAGTGGTTTACGATATTTCGAATTTTTTGAGGACATTATTCGTCGGTCCTGGACAAGAAAATTGTGCTAAAATTCCATAATGGGCATTGCTGCCTTTAAAATGCACTCCCCATTCTATTACAATGCTATTTTTGGCATTATATTTAGTACAACAGTATTAAAACCGAGGAACCGGGGCTAGTTATATGCAGTTGTTGATTTTGAAATAATAATTCCTAGCAATTACTCCAACTATTAGTAAATTGTTGTGGAAATTCTAACTATTTCATTAATTTAAGATCCCTAACTAGTTACTCTTCTTTACACTCCGCACGAAATACGAAATCAACACCCTGGAAATAATACTACAGAAGGTCCAAAGCACTCTCACCTTTGAAGATTACTCTTTACAGTATTTGGATAGTCAACGGGATCACTTCAGTATATTCACTGTAAGGAAACTGTATCTACATTAGATCAGCTAAAGACCTCCGCTTTCAGAAGGTTCCCCAAACCGAGAAGTTTTCGTTGATCTATAATAATTTAAGGCAGCATTTTTATAAGGCTTTGGGAGTCTTAGACTAAAAAACAACATAATTCAAATAATTTGCACAGATCATAATAAATACAGCCAGCATTACAAAAATGTTCCTTCAAACACATGATTTAAATAAATAGTTAATCAACTGTAATGTAAAACTATTTTAGAAGCTACATCTAGAACTAATTTCAGGAATTTCTGATAATTTTGGTCGTGAGGGAGGACCTGTGATTAGGGTAAAAGTGGGATGGTTGCCATAGGAGGATAGATGCCCCGTAATTTAAATTGAGATTTGTAAACATAACACTATCGTAGCTAATACTTCTAAGCAAAGGTGGACCCCTCACGCCACCGGTGTGCGAGCGGCAACCCCGTGTATCGAACGTGTCGTGTGTTATTTAGTAAAGTTTGATGACTTCGCTCACAGACAACGCGGATTACGAAATCAACGGTTTCTTGGAAGCGTGTAACTTTTCATTTTAAAAAGTAAGTTGATATTATTTTATTGTTATTTGCAAGTGTATGGTTTGAATATCACTAATTGGTAAAGGTTTTGAAATTTTATTTATGGTGTTTTGTTTTAAAAAATGGGGCATCTATCCCTACTGAAAAGGATAGACGCCTCGATTTTTTTGAGTATAGATGCCCCTAAGGGAGAGCTTTTTTGCGATATCTGACAAGTCTTTAAACAATCAAATCTCTGCAGAAGATAAGGCAATTCACCAAACTGAAGAGGCTCTAGAGCAGGAACCAGGTCCATCCAATGAATCAATTCTAGAAGCTGACCGAAATGTACCCAACATTTCTCCCGATAGGAGATTTTCTATTTCAAGTCCATCGATTCTTTTGCCAAATAGCAATAGCAATATTAAACATCATTGATACTTCAGAAAAAGAAACACCAAGCAAATATTTGCATGTATGTTCTCCGGTACCAAAAATTTTGGTTCCCTTGTATAGGAGAGGAAAATAATTTGCTAGAAAGAAAATATTGAAGCTAAGAAAGTTAGGGCTAAAGGTAAGGCTACTCCGAACATACCTTGCAAAAATAGACGTCGGCCAGCTGAAACTGATATCCAGAAGAAAGTGCCTGCAAAACCCTTTAGGAAAAGACCAAAAAAAATATGAAGTTCAGATGAAAATGAAATGTCTACAGAACATTCTGATCAATCAGATGCAAAAAAAGATTTAGAATGTACAGAATGATTTGAAGGATATGGAAAGACCAAATCAGCTGCTGATTGGATACAATGTATTATGTGCAAACAATGGTTACATGAGGTTTGTACTATGTACGGTGACTATTGCAACAAATGTGGTCGAATAAAACGTGCAAATTTAAGAAGTGACTTTTTTGTTCTATTATGATTTTTTATAAGAATATAATAATTAAAACCTAAGTAATAATAATATAATAATTAAAAGTATAATAGGTAATTAAAACCAAAGTGTAATGTGCCATTAATAAAGATTAAAATAAAACGTATTAATTATAAATTTTCTTTGATTAATCCCTAAGGGCAACTATCCTCATAGTGATATAAGCATCGGGGCATCTAACCCATATAGTAGGCATCTATCCTCATAACTAGTACTGGGAATTTCATTACTTTTTAAAATACATGTTATAGTTTTATTCAGTTACTCTTAACTACGTAGTAGCTAATAGACACGGTTTTCATCAGAGATAATAATCTGTTTAAATATTATTATTTTTTTGGGAAAAAACAGTCAATTTCAAAATGTGGGGCAACTATCCCACTTTTACCCTATATAAAGCATAAGCTTACGCTCTATTCAGACACGAGGCTGGATTTTGGAGCAAATAATATGTATCCATGTTTTATACTAGCATGACGGTGATGAAGGTGTAGCAGAGCTGGTAATGGTAATTACCACTTCTTGTTTTCTCCACAGCAGCTTTATTACCCGTCCTACATAACAATGTTATAATTCAGAATAGGGTATGAGGCACTCGCAAAGACAAAGTTTCATTGCTCACAGTCTGACGTGTCCTTGTTTAGTAACGGTATGCTTATCATAATAAATTTAGAACACTTTAACTTTTATTAGTTCATACTGGCACAACAAAAAACCGTATTATACTTATTAACTGGCATAATATAGAACTAGTAGGCTTTAAAATGTAAGCTGCGATATTTGGAATAGGTTTAAAGTCTTACATTACAAAAATAACATTTGAAAATTTTACTGATAGCAAATAACACTAGGGTGGATCAATATGTTCACAATAGTAACTGTTAGAAAAAGTAAGAGTTTCAATTCATGTGCAGTAGCGTCGGGACGCTCAACGACGCCAAAATCTTAAATGTGAAAGGAAGTCTAGTGATACCTCATTTGAAAGATCTGTGTATTCTACGTATAATAAACTGTGATTGGGTATCATAGTGGACTAAATTTTCGCTCGTCAAATTTGAAAGTGTCCTTTGCAAAAAGTGGACGTAAATACTCGTAACCAGGTTACTAGATTAGTGTTATGAACTTTATATCTTTTAAATTAATTGAATGAATGGTATAACTAAACGAGGCTGGTATAAAATTGAATGTTGGCTATTTTATTGACTGTGGGCTAGGTTATATAATAGAAAGTTTGACAGTTTAAATATATCATAGTTTCATCTGGTAAAATTACAAAATATACAAATATTGCATCGTTTGTATTTTATCGATATGTAGCGGTCACAACCAACTTTAAAAATAATAAAACAATTCAAAACTTCTTCGTTTAATACATATGTGCAAAGTTATGGTGGAGGGAAAACTGTCCCATGATATTGAAAAAATATAGGACTTCTACAAGCAAACGCTTTGTCCCTGGGAGATTATAACATCGCACTTGAAATGATTCTACGCAAAGCAGCAGTGAGGATCACATACCATCAAAAGCGCCAGGGTATTGCTGCCGCGGATCATTGTCATCATCATCGTCATCATCATCATCATCATCAAGGTATAGGCCTTTGAGGCTTGTTCCGTGTTCATACGAACTGATCTACCCAAAGTTCTTGGTCTGCCTACGTTTCGCCTGACTGTGTGTCTGTAGTGGCATAGCGCCTTCGGCATCCTGTGGTCCGCCATTCTTAGAACATTTTCTAACCAATTCTGTCTATACTCGTCCATAATTTCTAGAATATTTGTTATTCCAAGCTTGGCTACAATTTTGTCGTGGTTCTTAGAAATCTCATTTCTGCAGCTTGGATTATTTTCTGATACCGCTACGGCGAATATTATGATAATATCACATCAAAGAATGGCAGGGATTTTCCGAAAGTTAGAAAAAGCATGGTAAAAAGCTTTGAATATTTAGGCGTCACTATAACCAGGCTCCGAAGAGAACAAAATAAAAAACGATTAAGTGAAGGAAGCAGAATTGTACGCATGTTAACAAACATTCTTGATCGAAAGCAGGTAAAACGCTAAAATCGGAGTGTATAAAAGTTTGATACTACCAACTGTCTTATACAAGAATGAAACATGGGCCATGACCAAATGTTTAGAGCAACGTGTACAGATATGAGAAAGGAAAATATTTCGAACGATATACTTAGAAGTAAGGAAATGAGAAGTGTGGAGGCAAATAAGAAATTACAAAATGATCGAACCTTTTAGGGGCGACAGTGTAGTGGCATGTGTTACAAAAACACATTTCAGGTGGCTGGGCCACCTTAGAATACCAGCGGGCCGAACACCCAAAAGAGCTCTGAAAATGCAAAGCCTCTAAGGAGAAGACGAGGAAAACCCAAGATCAAGTTGCTGGAAGCAGTCAGTAGAGACCTGAAAGACAAAGGTGTTGCCAACTGGAAATTAACGACGAGAAACAAAGTCGAGTGGAGGAAAATTGTAATATCCTGGGATCTTTCAGATCTGTATCGCAGCGCTGAAACATATAAGTAATAGGGAAAGATTATGTAACTGTAACATAAGAAATGTTTTAGATAACTATGTGCTGAGTTGTGCTGACCAATACTGGAATTCTATGAAGAAGTCCTTTATCTGCTCTTGGAAATTCTATTTTACAAGATATAGAATCATGTCAAACACCACGAAATATTGGATGTGAATTTGATATTTCGGAAGATATAAGTACGCCGTGGCACAAACAAATGTTAAATTTTGTAAAATTGACAGTAGTGATATTAAGTTTCAACATTCCTTACAACACAGACTGAAGAAATAAATATTTTGAAAATTGAAGAGCGAAATCAGGCACTTACTTTTTAATGTACTATTATAATGTTTAAATCAGTACCGATGTTTTTAATATATTTTTTATTTAGCTAATTGCAGACGATGTCCGCCCCATTATTGGCCGTGAAATTTCTCAGAAATGATATCAACGTAACATTGAGATGTAATTCACAATTTATTTGTGAACTGTAGGATCTGTTCATACGCCACAAATCATAACAGGGGTAACATGAAGTGATGTCATCCTTCAGGCGTATATTCTACGGCCCAAAATAAGAAAAAATTTATATGAACATTCGTTCGGAAATGTTTCCCAACAAGCTGTTAACAAAAAAGCTTTCACAATACTTTAATAAAGTAAATAATATAACTATATTTCTTTAATGTTATACTTTAATACTTAATAACTAATAATCATAATAGTTACTCAAAGTTTCTTCCGTTAACTCTGATACAAGTATCCGGCCCCGTTCGAATATTCTAGCAGTATCTCGAATGATCCTATGTCGGAATTCCGTTCCAGTACTTCCGTTAGGTATACCATTCTTTAAAAGTGCCCCACAAAAGATATCTGAAGGACTGAAATCGGGATATTGTGCTGGCCAAGTAGTAGGTCCACCTCGACCTATCCATAATATGGGAAAACATTATTTAACTAATTTCTAGTTTGGCGGCTGAGGTGGGTCGTAGCATCATCATCCATAAACCACATATCGACGATGTCAAAGCAATACCTCGTATCTACAAAATTGACATTTTTCAGGAAACACATTTTTTTAAATAAATTAAGAGAAAGAAGTACAATTATGATTTTATTATTTTTATACGCATAAAATAGCTCGATATTGATCATTTACAAACATGTCATCAAAATTTTAATATTTTGGAATTTTATTGTAGATACGAGGTATTGCATTTAGAATTGTATCAAAAAGTTGACGATACAAGGGATTGCATGGAGTAAATAATTACTACGTTAAGGTATCAAAAATAACTTTTATTGTACGTTAGACAATTTTTAAAAAACAAAATGAAGCTTTTATTGGACATAAACAATTAGAAAAAACCTAAAAACGACTGCACTTATTCTTTAAAGTGTAAATTATCGTAGAAGCTCCAGAAATTTTGATTAATTTTCGACTTTATTTCTTGAAGATGCAAAAACTTTTTGTTTGCGATTGGTAACTTTCTTTGGAATAATGGTGGGTATTCTTCAATTTTTTTGGCAGATGTTTTGGTCTATGGGGCAGTGGCGAAAATTCTTGATCAAGGTCTAGTTTGTAGCTGATGATACCTTCTTCGTATTTCAGGGCGATAATTCCAGTGACTGTTGGATCGTTAATTTTTTTACCAGGTCTGATGGAATCATAAACTAGATTGGTATTAAAATTTTGGAAGAAACTGAATGTAGGGCATATAACTTCGTAAGGTTTGGAGTTACGACGAACGTCCTTTGTTACTTGAATATAATGATTAGGGATTTCTATAGTATGATTTTTCAGTATGAGCATGTCCCCTCACCAAGAATTTTTGTATAATTGTCACTTTATATTGATATGACAAGCTTAATAGAGCATTAGCTAAAACGCTATTGCGATTTTGACAGGTGCATCCATCTGAATACAACACCATCGTTTTAATATTTTCAGTAGGGGAAATGTAGTGAGTTATTAGAAAACTAACAATCATCGATGCAAATGTTGACGCTTGCATATCGGAGTCTGTCTGTCCTACCAATAGCATGTAGCATCTTTTGCATTAATATCAAAAAATGTGAAATTATGGCACGCTAATTTTGTTTTAAAGTAAAGTGAACTCGCTTGTAATCACGGACAAGTTTTTACCGCCTGCAAGATCTATAGTAATTACGTGACAATTTCCTTTTCTTGCTTCCTCTTTTTCTTTTTGAGCCCTTTCCTTCATTTTCGTTCAATGGTAAAACAGCAGCGACTGGCCGTGCTTCGACGGGTACGTTACAGCCGTCAGTCCCGGATACCACTATGGTGGTAGTCGTTAGGTCAAGTCAGAGGCGGTAGTGCGACACTTACATTACATTACCTCAAACTTCTATTATTAAACAACAGTTATTCGCAGTCGTTCTGGCTTAATGTATTCCTCCACAGTAATGTTATATGAAGAAGCTATTCTCTGTACGACAAACTAACATATTAGCTCACATCAAAATGTAAAGCAGTTCCATCTGATAAAGCACTTTCTGACGTACCAATAATTGGATCAATCTCAAATCTATTTATGTAGATGTCGTAAGGGCATTTAAAATCTGTTTTTGAAGTTTTTAAATTTAATCAAATAGCTAAACGATTTATAAGTTGATTAATACTCACTGAATCGTTTGCTTCTGAAAACCATATGTAATATATAAAATCAGTACTAACTACAACTTTAGAATATTAAGACCATATCTCGTTACGTATGTCACTCCAATATAGCAAGATCTAACAACAGTAATAAAGTCTTAAATACGATTTATAAGGTATATAATATGATCTTAAATGAACATCAACTAGTTGTGGTCGACAATTGACGCAGTGGTTTTAGTGGCAGTTGCTTTTAATCGATCTCGTAAAATTTATAATTCTTCCTCCGTCGAAATGAAAGGTTTATGTAAGGCGATTTTGCTGTGAACGTACTACAAGTAACGTGTAAACGTTATCTAGTTGTCGAACATGGTGTGCAGAAAGTTCGTTATTAACTGCTTCCCAATTTGAAATTTGTTATTGAAACTTTAGTACTTACCATTGTGCTAACCACTACTGAAGACGGGTTATGCTCCTCCAACCTAGAACAAAATGTCTATCATTGAAGTAACACCATGCGAACTCCTATCGTGCACAAACGTTTGAAAATGTGATCGCCTATGTCGAACACTTGATAGTGTCTCCTCTAAATGTAATGTTCGCCAAGAAAGTTTTTTATACCCAAAAGTCTTTGGGTGAAGACTATAGTCACAGTCTTCACCTTTGTAGCAAAAGGGAATAGTGTGGATTTCTTTGTCTGAAGAGAACTGGTATTATACACTGCATTAGTTATCTGTTTTAACGATAGTATTGAAAATCATAAGGTGTACATCCACTCAATTAAAAAACCTGTATACAAAGAACAGGACTGTATCAACATGCAACTACATATGTTAAGGAGGTATCAAGTAGTAGTGGTTGATGATTGTGTTAAAAATAGCTTAATTATCCTGAACAATATATGCAGGACCAGAAAACAATTCAAGCTCTCGATTGAAAACTTCTTTGAAAACATTTATGGTGCTAGTGTTGAAGTGCCTTCTACACACATGATTCACTTCAATTGATTTATAGTACCTTTTCCCACAAGTTGTATATTTTAAATTGGTGGGCTGATTTATATAAACATCTAAAGCTGACGTTTGGAGCAAACAGATAACGTTGGAAGAGAAATCGGTTTTGCGTAAATAATCTAACCTATAGCAAATGTCAACATTCTAAGTTTAATCAAATATTTATATAGTCATTACCATTTTACATATCATTTAGAGTAAATTTAACCATGGATCCGTGCGTAGGTGTGCATTCAGAGCTTCCATTTAAATACTTTCAACTACTTGACAAGTAGAAACATTTAATAATACACGAAATGCGTAGGCCTAAATTTCGTGGGCGGTTGTTGTCGATAATATAAGCAATATCTCCATCCACCCAAAAAAAATAAATGTAGGTTATCTCAACGCAAGGAAGTGCATGTACATTTTGTAGTAATTTTAACCGCTTGCATAAGTAATTGTTTTTCGCCCTCTATGTTTATGGTATAACTCTTGGTAAAACTAATTAATGTGTGTTTCTTGTTGCATGTAATTCACATTTATGACCTTAACGACGGCCACACAGTAGGGCAGTTCTATTAGCGTAATTTACATTGTAATATTAATATTCATAATTGCGAGCGGCTTTGTTTAGAAAAAAAGCATTGTAGTATTTCTCTGTTGTAGTTATTATTAAAATTTACGTGATTATATCTTCTAAAAATCCAGTATCCAGACAAAACTCAGTATACATGTAACAAGAATATCCATTCTTAATTGGGTCGCACAAAACTTAATAAATATTTAAGTAATATTCACCGCGCGGTATTATGTCATGAAAATAAAATAACAGAAGTAGCTCGAGAGTACAAAACCGAATGTGCAAATACACATGTGAAAACACAATCTTTGAAGCCCCCATTTCCTGTTAAGTCATCTGAAATGAACCCCATAAAAGGACATGCATTATTCATCGACATGTTTTATGCCTTATTGGTCTTCAGCCGCTATATTACTACTCCGAAATAGACTATGCTGTTCCTAGGTCCGTAGGATATCCAGTTAAAAATAATGGAACAGAATTGTTTATGTTTTTAGACGTTTTTACCTTTGGTAATGACAGCTCCTAGGAGATAAACGAAAATAAATAGGAACCTATGGATACAATTTCATTCGTACCTTTAGGTAGATTTTCGTTTAAAACTATAGAAAATAAAATTTAACCCATTACTTTATGAATATGTAATTACATAGTGACATCGAGATAGTGCATGAAGAATTACCAAATAAGAATCATTTAAAAATTTTGAAACTACATTTAGTATGATACAATTAGACTGCGGTAAGGCCATAAAATAACAAAAGTGACGTTCCAAATTCGGAGTGCGTCGCTGTGTAATGCGACATAAAGGTACACCCTTACAAATTCACCAAATACACCCCTAATCTCGGCCCTAACCAACCCAACACACACAATCTCACACGTTACCCACGTCAAGGCTTCTTTCACGCACTCTATATAATCCTGAATAATTAACCACGGTTTACTAAAGAACTTAATATTTGCATGTCATCGTCTATGTAAATTATACATTTGGTTAAACCTGAATTCTCAGCTTAATATAAACTTTCATTTGCATAATTTGCATTTAATCTCTTTTTCTAACCTATCTTTATTATATTTGTTAAAACAAACCAAGAATTTTTTCCGTTGTATTTAAGTATTCAGTTACTTGTTATGTTTTATTCCCTAATGAATATTTTTACAGAATTTGCCTTGCACCCTCTATCTCTTGCTTAAACAGATTTGTTTGAATAAGAACCTATTCATTTATAACGCCATGTGCTGATTAAATTTAATATCAACATGGTAACAGCCAGTTTAATTTATTAAATGTCGCAAACCCCTTCTAAAATTGAAGCAAATTCATAAATGGTCTAGCAATTTCAGAGGTGACCATACCCTTTTGGGTTAAGATAGAGTTCATTAGATGACAGAATTAATCATGGGAATTGTTTGAATAGTTAGCAAACTTCGTGCTGACTTTTATTCATACTACAACAATCAAATTCAAGAATTATAAAAATATTATTAGCAGGTGTTTCATTCTTGCATATTTCCGCACTTATACAGAGTGATTTATGTCAAGTATTTGATGCCACCAAGGTATCTTTTTTTTTTCTCACACATTCATACTACCGTTCCCCCCACGGAACCGCTTTCGCATTACTTCAGGGGGGTGCGGGCGTCCCTTACATAGTAAACATTCATGCAACATACACCCTAAACTTAACTAAGCAAATGCGGTCGCCCCAGTCGGGATTCGATCGCCCCAACGGAGCAACTGCATTTACTGTGACCTCGAGTGGCCAATGCGTTCTCGCACTCGACCACCGCGGTCCCTTGCCACCAAGATATCTGGAAGGATATTACCTTCTGTTTTGTTCAAAATATAAACTTAATTAAAGGATCCGTGTGTTTCTAACTGAATCTCTTATATAAACTCTCAGCAGTTACAGAATCTGTATATTTAATACAATAATGTATTTGTTTGACATATTCTTATTCTTTTAGCTTTTCTCCATCCAAGTACGGACATGGGCTTTCTTTCTACCCTTCAATTCTTCTCTAGTTCTTGCTAATTAATTCCGGCTGTTTTACGTATTGCAACTGGCCATCTCATCATTGACCTCTGCTGCTTCTCCATGGCCTCCAGTCTAAACTTTTCTTACCCCACTTAGCTGACCTTTTGGTAACATGTCCAGTCCACTCCCTTTTTTGTCTTGCGATATTTGTTCTTCTATCGATTAGAGTTATTCTCACAATTTCAGGCATCACACACTGAGTGTAAACTTTCGCTTTTAGTTCTAACGATATCCTTATTTTTATTGCCTGATTTAATTTTCAGAAGGCTGACCATCTGGCTGTAATCCTTCTTCTGACTTGCGCTTCTTGATTTTTGTTTGCCTGCTCTCATCTATTTCTCCAGATAGACATGCTTGTCGATTCTTTCTATAATTATCTTATTTATTATTATATCTTTTCAGTCTCCTTGATTTTTGTCATTATTCTTGTTTCATTTATGTTTTCTTCTAATACTCTTTTTGGGACGCTTAGGCTTGTTCTTGTATCATTTCTTGTAAGTGAATAAATTTATCTGTTATCACTCTCAACATCGTCGGCGAAGCGTGGATGTTTGCGACGTTCTCCATTTATTAGGATACCTTTATTTTCCTAGTTCAACGATTTAAATATATTTTCCATTGTCAACGTAAACAACTTCGGCGATATTGGGTCACTCTGTCATTTTTTATTACCTATGGGGTGGTACATTCGTGCAAGTTAATTTTTAATGTGGGTCTATTATATATTATAGTTTCAATGATATCTGTATGCCGGCAATCAATTCTTGCATTTTTAAGTGATTCTATGGTTGCCCATGTTTTAATACCACCAAAAGCCTTTTGATAGTATGGAAACTCCAACCGGATTGGCGCCTAATATTCCCTTGCTTTTCCATTAGATGTCTCCTCGTTTGTAGGTTGTCTGTTTTCCCAAAGCCTTTTCTAAAGCCTAACTACTCCTTGCTTGTTACTATGCTTATAAACCGTTTGTATATTGGGAAAGGAAGCTTATCGGGCGCTGGTTGTTCAGATCCGTTTTGTCACCCTTGTTGTAGATTAATATGATTATTGTGTCACTCACTCTTTCGGGATTCCGGTTTTTAAAAACACGTTATAAAAAATATTTTTAACTTATTTCCTTTCCCTTGGTTTATCATCTCTGCTAGGATTTCGTTGTTTACAGATGGTTATCCATTTTTGTATTTTTGTTACGGCTTTCTTTATTTCATCTTCGTGGATGCTCGGTAATTCTACCGACATATTAGTTTAACAAACTAGCAGCATATTCTTGAACATATCAAACGTATTTTACAGTTTATTAAACATGTTTATAGGTTTCGTATAATGATAACATTCTTGAGACTTCTATATAGCAATGTTTTTTAGACATACTATAAACACACTGTAGGTGGCGGTTCACTAATTTTAACATTACAATTTGTTAATACTATTCACAATTACTGCAAAACGTCTTAAAGTAAATCTATAGGCAACCAAGTCTGTAGATAATCGCTCTATTAATGCTGTATTGTACCTTATAGGTCTAATAAATAAAGATATTCAAATTGACACACTACAAATATTAAAATTAACTCGCTACCATGCGAATTTGTAGTTACTGAAGCTAGAACTTACTTTGTTTAGATATTTGTCACCTGGGTTGCGTGTTATTTTGGATTAACCGCATTGGACACGATACCTGAACCACTTTGTGAAACCGCAGCTAATATTTTTGTGCGTATATGTTGTGGCTTACACTGCCGAGGTTCTGTTCTACACTCTTTATGTAATACAGTCCTTTATATATGCACCAGAAAGAGCAGTGAGAAGGAATGGAACCCGTTTAGTGAATAGCTTCAAAGCTTGGGCCTGACCACCACTATTTTGATTTCGCTTATCTCCTTCCCCAGTCTTCGTAGTCTGCAAATATGTAGCTTTTCCGCTATGTTCCTATGTTCCTCTAGTTACTCGAATTTACGCCTCCGTTATTTTAGATTTCGTAGGAGTATCTTAGTGCAGCGTTTGATTACTGAAACTTACCATATCCCAGATTTTAAAGCAATAATGATCAGCATTTTGTCTCCATATTAGGTAAACAAGTAACTGTTTCAATGTTATATGAGGATTGTTAAGTTAATTCCTAGACGGACACAATTTAAGCAACACTAAAAATTTGTGAAATTTATGCAAACCCATCTCCATTTACTTTAATACACTTATAGCAATGCTCTAAAAGCGTCTGGAAACAATCGACAAAGACGTCCGAAGAAACTGCAATCAATTTCGCTGTTACGTTTACATTCTGTTACTACTGTTCTGATACTAAGTCAACACCACCGTGTTGCATGAAAAATTACTTCACTATCAAAATCTTTAGTTGTGTACAGAGCGAGTCAAAATCCAGCTGATTGTAGGTCCTCGTGGAAGGCCGAGAAGCCAAGAGCTTTCGGGAATGGAACTTACCTTTCTTGTGCCCCCTAATATTTATTTAAAGTTTGCAAAATTCTTACACAAACAAGTACAAAAGACTCAATAAGAGGCAGTAAACTTTTAACACAAATATAATTAAACGGTTAAACACGACAATACAAGAAAATGACAAGTGATAACGCTATAAGTTTGGATTACATATTTTTAATGTTCTTGAACGTTCAGGAAAAAGAACGGGATTTACGTTCTTTCATACAGCACGTACACCTGGGACGCTAAAGTTCACAAGAATAAAATGGAATATAATTCGGTAGTTTTATAATTAACAACTAACACCACAAACGGCGACTGAAGGTCGCTGTTTCCAGTTACATGAAAGCAAAATTTGAAGTTTGTAAGATACCGTGAAACAAAAAAAACGGTTTCTTTTACACATCACAAAAACTAGATCTTTTACCTTGAACGGAAATAGGAGCGGCCGGCACAATACTGGTTCACAAGATGATGATAAAAATCCATGGGTACGACCCTGAAGTCTGGGTTGAAGGAAGTCAACATCCAGGGGCCCGGAACTTTGATGCGTTCAGCGCACCAATGGTAACCGCAGAGCGATGGGAGCTGGTTTCGAAATTAATCCGCCAAACGGCGATCGGCCAATTCACACGGAATTGCCTTTACCGGGGTTGAATCCAGTGTTTCCTTTTAAATACGGCAGTAGCCGATGGTCTGTTTAATACCCCTTGGTAAAACAGCGAGACGGAACACATAACGGAAACCTCTCGAAAAGAACTCAAAAGCCGCCACTTGCAGCACTTCACGCAACTACGGCCCCCGATTGATGGAATTTTCGGAGAACCGGAGTCATCAAAGATCGAAAACTGACTGACGTAAAAACGCAAAGGGAATCTCCACTTCCCCCAAAAAAATTGCACTATATTTCGACATGTGATGTAAAAATTCTAGAATAAAGGACACGTGCGACTTTCGAGAAAACCTTTTGGAGGCAATATGCTGACGCGGCTACAAAGGAATTCTGAGAAGTGTTTAAGGTTGCGCGCGAGTAAAACAGCCTTCGGTAATTTTGAGCCTACAAAAGGGAACTGTCAACATAACTTAAACTTAGAAAGACAAAACAAAATAGCGAAACGGTAACCCAAAATAAGGCTGCAATTAAAATAACGTTATTAATTCTTACGAAGCGGCAAACAAATTAAGAAATTAATTCATATAGAGCGGCAAATTTTAAACGAACCTAACATGGATTACGCTCTATTTCAAAAAAAAGGTATTCAGCATGGTTTGGATTTTTAAGAAAGGAACTTTTTCGATCTTGTTGATAATATTGCAGTCTACTACTCGCTCTCGTATTACGTTTCAAAATCGTACTTACACACCGCGACTCATCATAAGTAACAATTTGCTACACATCTGAACGAAGCCTGCGCACGATATTTTTGCACGTCCGAAAGACTGTGCCGGACAAACTTTACACAAATCTTCCTCTTTCCCAAATCATTATAGAAAATATGTCAAAACCTGTCAATTTTCAACGCATCTGTCATTATGCAGAGGATCATTCGGTGATCTCTTTCCACAAATTACACGAACTTTTTACGACGGAAACTACATTTCGAGACCTCGACGAACGCCCGGTTCTGACGTCATTTTGAGCATCTTCACTTACATTTTTAAAATGTTTAAACAATTCAAACACGCTGGTAAGTACTAGGTGTTACCACAATTAACAGTTTTCAAGATTTGATAACTTTCCATTGGACTTTTCCTTATTCTATAACAAAATTTAATATTTATCTGTTACTGCATGCCGACTCACATAAATACGATGTATGTGATAACGTCCTGCACAGAAAGTAACGGTTGATCAATCTTCACTTAACCACCCTACTGATTTTACTGTAGACTATTATATGCTGCTCTACTTTTGGTTTTATGTCACGTCACTTCAGCACTGTAGCGTCAATGGGAAAATTAAATTACCCGACCTCGTACCTTGCTATACCTGCAATCTGAAATGTTAGTTCTAGTTCTACAGCGGCACCCAGTTAACCGTGTTGTACAATATCAACATTTCCTAAGTTCCTGTTTGGGGTTTCCCTAATCTGTAACAAAATTTAATATTCAATAATTGCTCCATGACGACTGATAGAACACGATGTACAATAGCGTCCTGCGCAGAAACTGACCTTTGCTCAATTTTCGTTTTCTATATTGATAGAACTGTAAACTATTATGTGCTGCTTACTTTGGGTTTGATTTGACGTGACTTAAGTGTTGCAGCCTCAATTGCTAAACTTCTTACCTTGTTATACCCGCAATGTGAAATCATAGTCCTAGTTTTACAGCAGCGGCTAATCACGTTATAAAATATTGGGAACTACACTCTCTGCTGAGATTTCGTTGAAACATTTGTGTGGAAGCGGATTTCATTTATTGTTTAATTGTAGCAGTAAATGACAAATTGTTAAACTGAAAAGTTAAATGTATCCAAAGTTACAAAACTGTTCTGTTGCGTATGTATGGAATCCGCGTAGCACAGTTCGGTGGCAGCGTTAATCCTTTGATTAAACGATGTAGTCAAGCAGCGAGAGAAAGCAAAACTAAATTTGTTTTTTTAAAGCAAAAGCGCTGCTTTAACAAACAAACCCTCGAAGTTAAAATAACACAAATTCGATTTATTTGCAAACAAGTTCAGAGACCCTCTGTAAAAACATGAAAGCATAACAAAGCACATTTCCGTCTCACACAAATCCCAAAGAGCGCATACATATTTAAAGCGAGTACTTGGTCGCAAGTGAAAGAACAACTGACACGCAAACCGCAATCTTAGACAACCCTGGTGTGATACTAAAGGACGCTATGCATTCATAATTTACACACTCGTTTTGTTCCGAACTTTTCTTAGAAAAATACATGTTCCATGTTCATCAGGAATTATGCTGTTTACGTACATCTTTGGCGTGAAAGCTTACGAATACATGGCACATATCTATATACTGATAAATAATATTGGTAAGCATTTAACATATCAAATATAATAATTAATATTAAAATATAAAATACTAGAACACACAAGTTTCGCAAAAATGCTTATTTTCTTTGTTAAGAAGCTTATGATAGTGAAACAAGTAGCTCGAATACTCTATACTATGAAACTGCCTATTGAATATTAAATTGGAAACACTATTTTCTGTTGCTGATCAACACAGCGCAGTTCACTGTTATTTCATGTTTTGACTGTTTTAATAGCGTTACGGTAAATCCGGTATAACGAAGATCGCAGGATCATTAGACCTTACACAATGTAACACAACCACAAATTAGGAAACGTTTTGGAAGATGTTGGCAGAAAATGCCAATAAACTGTTGGATTGTATAATATCTTTTATAGGTATAAGTTCAAGCATCTAAAATAAGAAGTATTTAAGCAGCAAGCATAAATTAGGAATGCATAATGCATGCAGGTTTCTGCAAATTTTACCTGTGTGCGTTCAATAATAGGTTTGCAGAAATTAATTAATTATTGAATTAAAAATGTATATATTAAAATAGTATTCTATGAACAAATTCCTAAATAAAGTCGAGATATAGTTATTGTAGAGTATATTACGGTTTGACTTCGCCTTTCTAAACCTTAGAGTATCATTATGATAGAAAATGTATCCAAAATCGACTCTAATAATGTCAAATATACTTCAATTCCATATTTCTCGGATATAACTAAAGGAATTGCTAAAATTGTAATCAAAAACAAGTAAATTTAAGTACAAGTAATTTATAAAAACAACAAAAAGCAATTTCAACACCTTATTCAATCCATAAGATAAAATTAGCGATTTGTTACAATAAAGTTTACAAATGAAACTGTTCACAGTGTAATTTCGTATGCATAGGGCAAACAATTAGAAATATTTATACCAAATACAAACAACACATACGCTCGCACAAATAGAAACACTCAGAACAATCTAATTACGCTATCACTTACTAGAAGACAATCATATATTCTCACATCAAATAATAACTATTATAACATATTTACACGTCTGTGATGATAAACGTAAATTTGATAAACTTGAGCCCTTTCAAATTCACAAACACGCTATAGCAAATACACCTTTAATGAATGAGCTCATAAATGCCCCGCTATTGGAAATTTTGGAATAGGTAAGCAGAGTCAAATTTGAAATCAAGGTGTGCCTAACTGCAAATATGTACAATATTAAATGCTTTTGAAATGGCATCAAAATATGTATTAAAGCTAAAATAAAAACCTTTGAAATTTATGGTTATTTTTGAATATAACAATATCAACCTACTATTTCTGCTCTGCTACCTATATAACCAATTACACTTCAATATTTTGTATTTATTCTATGAAAAAAGTCTCCCTTGGTTAACAGTCTACCGATGCTTATATTTTTGCATATTTTTTACATATCGATGTAACCCATCTATTTTTTTTTAAGGAAACGTGGAGTTGCCAAAGGCAACTCCAAGATTCCCATCCCACCCACCTTACCCCGGCTCAGCACATTTCGTGCTATTCACAGGTCTAACATGCCCCACCCTTGAAAAACCCCATGCCCCAGACACCACAAACACCCTGGGAAAGTGCAGTGCTCAGGATTCGAACCTGAGCGACTTTGGTAGAATAACTCCAAGCCAAGCGCTGCGGCCATTACTCTACCGCGGTCCCCCATGTAACCCATCTATTATGTATTAAAACTTTATTCCAACGGAGAGTGAGACGTAACCCACGGGCTCACCTAATGGTAATTAGCATACTTACTATTTAAAAGATGAGAGAACAGGTCACAGTGTGTTCCAAATTCAAAGCTCGCGAATGTAGAATGTAGAAACCTGTAAGAAATATAAATTCGATTCAATAGAAAAAAGATGCTTATGAGGGTAATTTTAAAAGCTTTTGTTTTTCAGAAATCCGTCACAGCCTCTACCTTTCTCTTTCTCTTCTTCAGGGTAGGTCTGTCTAGTGCTTCACGCAAGCTTTCCCCGTTTCTCTCAATTTTACACTTTGTACCAGTTCCTTTTCCATAATTTTCTCATGTTGTCTTCTATTCTCATCGTAGGTCAACTAGTATTTCTCTTGCTGGTCCAGAGTCACCATTCTGTTATACACATTGTCCATCTCTCGCCGTTCAGACGAGTACCTTGGCCAACCACATATCAATTTTGCCACAGTTTCAAGTACATCTATAACTTTCGTTCTGCTTATCCCACATTCGTACATCCTATGTTCTTTCAGAAAAACGCCTAGCATGGTTTATTCCATCGCTTACTATGCTGTTTGGAATATTTGAATAAAGTGTTTCGCGAGAACCCTAGTTTCTGAACCGCATGAAATATCTGAAACAACACATCTATTACAGACCTTCGTTTTTAGATGTTAGGCCAGTTCAGATATAAATCTGTATCTTAGCTTATTAAAAGCCCCCCAGCCAAACTGTATTCTGCGTATAATTTCTTTCTCTTGACTTTTTATATAGAATCCTACATCCCATCAAAATATAACACACCCTAGTTGGCATAATTCGACCGTAAACTTATAAGCACAATTAGTAGAACATCAATCCAAAATGCTGAAAGTATAGAGAACTGAACATTAAAATGTAGGTCATTTGCTCGCCGCCATTTACTCGCCACTCCTTTCTCGATTGCTCGCTGCAACCGCAGTGATATAAGTATAACTTCATCAACTAGCTAAACTAAAACTATAATTTCCATTTTTAAGAAATACAGAAATTAATAATTTCTGAGAAGTTAATAACAGCAAACAGTGGCAGGTCAACATTTAAAAATAGTCAGGAAATCCTAAAAATTCGTTTTAAATGATTACTTTCGTCAGGTTTCGTATATACTTCCACATGTTACTATGGTGCTACTAATTATTACGTATACCATTGATTGATTGATTTGAAAGAGCGAGATCTAGGACGCGGTTTTCCAAGTATCTCCAAGCACGTATACCATACTTGCCAGAAATCCGCTTTGTACTCATAATTTCGACATTAATCGGTTTTCGCTATTCAACTGTAAGTATCAAAACATGATTTTCTTGCAAATAACACTAACAATGCCTATCCTCGAATTATAAAAAATGTTGATGGTAAAATTGTTTTTCTAGGCCTATAATCTGAACGTCGATATTTGCTGTTTATTAAACCATTTCAGGAATTCATGTGGAAAATCAGATCGTAATCGTTAACTTGTATACGCAAATTCGGACTAATACTAGTTGCATCAAAAGTTGTAACTAGCAAATAGGAATGAATAATCACGCGTAAACTAGCAGTATAGAAAACTTTACATTGTACAAATTTAGACAATTTTTGTACCTTCACCGTCCTTATGTTCAACTTTAAGTGCATAATCCCTTTTGATATGAAAGAAGCACATTTTGGGTCTTCCTTGTGCATATAAAGGTCATTATTGCAAACCAAAACTATTCTGACACAAACTTGTTTATTTAAAATACAGGGTGTTACATGAAGTAACTTCAACTTTTGAGAGTTTATTTTACGGACCAATATATGAAAAAGATCATATAAATATTCGTTCAAAAATGCTCTTCAAAAAGCTATGGACAATATGGATAATAATCTAAATAAAATAGTTGCCCAAAAGTATCCGTACGTCTTAGCAGCGATGAACGGAGGCGTTCGAATATTCCAACAGCATCTTTGCAGCAACTTTGTTCAATCCAATACCGCAATTCAACTAGCTCAGGCACTTTCGTTTCGTACACCACACATTTTAAATAACTCCACCTAAAAAAAATCACAAGTATTCAAATCGGGATACCTTGCTGGCTAAACAATATGTCTACCTCGACCTATCCGTCATAATTAAAAGAAACATTATGTAGGTGATTTCTTGCTTGACGGCTGAAGTGGACGGGAACACCATCACTCTCATATGATATTCTATCATGAGCGGCACATTTTCTAGCAAATTTGGCAAAACTGCTTCCAACAAATTAGTATAATTCTGCCCATTCAAACGCAGAAATAGAATATGACGTCCAATTAAGAAGCCGTCAATAAGGCCACACCAGACGTTAATCGAAAACTTTGCTGGTGAGAAATAACTAACAGCGTGGGAATTTTTATTCATTCGATCAAGCATGCACATTCTGCGAATTTAATTCGCTCTCTGGCAAAACATTCTTCATCAGTAAATACAACTTTACTCGTAAAATTAGGATCTGGCACACAAAGATGGTACAGACATCTGCAGAACTGTAACATGTTTAGGCATCCAGCTGGATTTAGGGCTAGTAGTGTTTGAAGAAAAGGGCGGGGATGCCTCAGTGGTAGAGAGCCAAACTTTGGATGTAATAGTCTAAACGCTTCCCGGTTCGAATCTCTCCAGGGTCAGAAATTTTTCTAATTCCCTGGGTGGTCGGTACTGGGTCCCTGTCTCTATTTGCCATTGGGGATCAAATTAATGGCCCTCCTCGAATTACGGTCGCATTCGAGGAGTAACAAGACCATAAACAAAAACATTCACACACACCAGGCAAGTCAAGCACGGTTTCACACCAACACAGTAACCCGCAGAGTCGGGTCCTGTTGTGCATAGCACAAACTAGTTTAGGCTTGCCCCACACCGCCTCAACACTACGCAAGCGGTACACACGAGGATTATGATAATAATAATAATAATAATAATAACTGTTTGAAGTTGGAAAGGGTCCAATAACTGTTCATGAAACCAACATATGATCAACATTCAAAATACCTCGAATTTTCCTTGTACTCGATGCTGGGTTATCCTCTATAACTGGACACAAACGGCCGGTTTCTCTTAATCGCCTGCCAACTGCTTCGAATGTATTAGGAAAACATTTTTGGTGAACATTTAGTGCAGCTACACCATGTGCAAAGGCCAAACCATACATAAAAAGCATGTCTGCATACTCTTCCTTTGTGGCAAACACTTGATTGTAGTAATTTATTAGAAAGCAACCCTAATTGCTGGTACCTATTGAACTTGAACTTGAAAGCTATTCCAAAAATATCGTTTTATTGTCGAACTTTCTTTGTCCATAACATTCTTAGGGTGCAATTCCGAACAAATGTTTTTATGTTCTTTTTTCTTATTATGGGCTGTAGAATATACCCCGAAAAGGATGACACCATTTCATGTGACACCCTGTATAATACATATTTCTGCAGTTTAGAATCTTTATAGAATTGTGAGTTAAATGTCGCTTGTAAGTTATACTTTTTACAACTTGAGCACGTTTTAATAGGTTTATAAACATAGCGATTCTTTCTAAACGTGTTCGTAGAACTCACAGACTAGTTGCGGAAACAAATAAAAAAAGTTTCATATTTTACACTTTGTTTCAACATCATCATCATCATTATCGCTTCACGGATGAAGCCGAGTGGGCTGTTCTGATTCTACTTGCCGTCTTGGTTTTCTTTCTAACGCTGCAATTTCGACAGTTCCATAGTGATTTCTAACTTCATGTGATCTACTGCTATTATCATTCCAATATACAAGAGATTTTAAATCAGTTTACATTTATAGCTATGGAGTAAGACGTTTTTTAAAAAGGGATGTTATTTAAAATAGGATTGTGGGTTTATTTCTAAATTCAGACTATGTACGAAAAACATTTTAGCTGAATTTGCTAAAGCTTAGAGGCTTTCCAACTCAGTTATTGAACATGTACTGAAAAATAATAATGTTCAAATTTCGTTTCCAGTTGCTCAGATACACATACACATGTACATTAACATATACGCAGACTAATATATTATAATAACAATTCTATTTGATTCCTCGAGTTCCAAAACGCTTATCGCAATATCAAAATTTTCTAAATCACCATCCTGGAATACTTGGAATATGACAAAGCAGAAAACATTGAAATTTACAATACTATCTCAAGAAACATTTGTCTGTTGATTTTTATTTTATGTTGGTACATGTCTTCTTTTTAGTTCTTAGAACTTAAGACTAGAGTACTTACAACTCGTAGAAGTTGAAAGTGCCACTACAGACAAACAAGAAGGTCGTTGTGACAAGAAGTTCAGAAGTCAATAAGTTCGAAATGAGTGGGTACTAAACCCACAACGAATCTGCGCCTCTAGATAGCTGTGCTCTAACTGATCTCACCGGATACGAGTTGAGAAAACAATCAGCAACTAAGAGATCGTGAGATTGGATGCCACTAGAGAAAATCAAGTGTTACCTCTTAAGCTTTCAGATTTTTTAGGAACATTTTTTCTTAACGAGAAGAAAGTTTGTAGTTCCATCCACAAAGATTTCTCAATATTATTTGCGTTAGATTGATTTACCCCTGAAAGTGCAGCTAATTATTATAAAAACAATTAATTTAACTTCTTTAAAGTTTAACTTAGCATTTCTATTTAAACATATAAGACTTTGGATATTTGATGTAATTACATTTAAATAATTTAGATTAAAAATATTTGCCATTAGAGCTTCTTATAAAGTTCCAAAAAATGTAATTTTATCGTTGATAAGCGACTTGATACTAAAGCTTAATACCGATGCCATATAGTCAGCTCCTCCCAAAATTTGAATATTCTAAATCAAAAGTATCTACAATTCTCTTATATATTTTCCTAACCTAAATTATCTGTTGTTATCTTCACCCGCACTGCAATCACACCGAAGAGATAAACCTTCTGACCTGTTTAAAGGAATATTGTAGTTTGGGACGTATTGTACCTTCCGCTTCGTGAAAGCTTTGAACTCTAATCAGATGCCGTTCGTATCCTTATAGAGCAGCTTCAACCAAACAACTGTACGTGGGATTATACTGGGACTATCATTTATGTGTTGATAGTCGACCCAATTATATTAGACAAATCCGTTTCCCCCGAATTTCCTTTCATTAGAATGATATTTCAGGTCGTAGTTTAAGCCCTTTTGGGTTTATAGGAACCTATTCAAAATAAAGAACCTATTAGATTTTCTACATTACCCCTCAAAGGGCAAATTTTCACCTGAGTATTTATGTTAAGATCTAGAGGACTGTTAAGAAAATGACGCGGCGTTGGCATTCTGGACAAGTACTAGGTACATACAATTTCAAAAACAATTAAGTACGTTCAAAAAGAAAAGCTACCGGCTGTGTAACCACATTAAAGAAATTTCCATCATAAGCTACACGCTTCAGAATTTTAGGTTGAACCAGATACAGACAACCGCTTGTTGCTGTGTTTTTGCAGCCTGCGAAAACTTCTGCTGTAAGTACGAAACTTGAAGCTACGAAATATATGAAAGATTAAAATGATTTAAGCCTCAATGCTTGTCGTGAAACTATGAGCTATAAATCTGTGTATTACTTTATCAAGATTAGAACGAAACGTGGTGAAATTCTTATCATCAATCACTGGTTAATTGTTTGCCATAAATATATTTCATCATATGACAGAACGGCAACTAAAAAATGGGAAGGTATGTTGATGTTAAAAAAGTGGTTCTATTGCATGATGAATATAGTAGGTAAACTGTAGAAAAATTGTGTAATTATTCAATAATTTTCGGGTCCAGTAATTATGCTTGCAAAATTTACTATATTTGTAAACAAATACGCACATATTTTACCATAAAACCTAGTTGTCGTATTCTAACATAAGTCGAGAAATCGAGAAATGAACAATATTAATTCAAGAAAATTCCAAACCTTTCATTCAGAATTCTTACACAATAGAATTTTATTTGTTTATGCAGTCGGTAATGGCTTTTTTCTTTTTCACTACGCACCAGAAGGCAATTGGCCTTCCAACCACTATGCTCCAGCAGCTTATGCCAAACCCCTTCTCACATATTCACTTTTCCTTCACTCGTAAGATCTACACCGACCCGGGATTTCCAACCCCTTTAACGACTGTCACTGTGTTAGTAATACATCCATATCATATAACAACTATTAATGTGCGCTAGCACGAGTCGCCGTGCTTGCCACAGCTTTGGGGCTGCCATCCAATTACTGACCGAAAGATCGATAGTTGTATTAAAAAAATCACTGTCAATATATTTCTAAATATATTTGAATCTTACTCTATTAATTGGAACCAGAAAACACTATTAGGCATTGAAGTTTGTATTCAAATATATCCTAATTATTTACAGCAGTCTTGGTCGCACCTCGCATTTCCTGCTACATCTCTGGCGTTGTTTTCAATCTTCCTACACATATTTATTCCATTGCTCCTGATCTGATTATTTCAAATGTATTGTGTTCTCCTCGTTTCTCCACGATTTTAGGGGTAATTTTTAAATTACTCTTTTCATATATTCTAGTCTATAGTCTCTTTCTAATTATTATTATTATTATTAGTTTTTTTTTATTATTGGCTTATGGCAAAAAACTTTTATATGTAACATTGTAGGCATGAAACGGTACAAAACAGTGTATAAACATATAACATATTAAAATGCTCAAAATATCAAAATAATAAAAGTATTTAGTCCATAAATGACCAGTTGTCGAAGAGATGTAGATGTATATGTTTATAACTGTATATTAAAGTCTTGTCGCCACTGGAGAGCTTCTGGTGAAACTGCAACGAAATATTTATGGGATCCTTCACACTTATATTCTGGCAATGTTCGCTTTCCCCATTTATGGAGGGAATAATTGCAACGACTATGGCTTGTCAGACTCTGTTAAAAGATACCCAGATATTGCAGGAAGCTTAAGTTCAGTTTAATAAGGCTCGTTGAAAAGAGACTTCCATGCATCGGGGGCCTTGCTGTTCCATTCTCAGCTCTCTATATCTCTGTAACCGCCAGGGATTCGTTTTCTGACATGTTCTTTAGACGGGCGACTCGATTTTAAGCGACAAAGTCTGATTCTCATATTTTGGTGTATTGGAAGAGCTGGGGTTTGAGTTATTTTGTTGTATTCCTTAAGTAAGTTCATATTCCTCCTTAAATGCGGCGGCTCTATGTGACTAAGAACTAGGAGCCAATATAACGGTGTTTCTCTAATGGTGCTGCACATAATTCTCATCGTCTGGTTAACATTGCCTACTTTGTTGGTATGATAGCCGTTCAACCACACTACAGAGCAGTACACTTCTGTAGAGTAAACTAAACCAAGGACGGTGGTACGCAGAACGGAGACACTTGCATACCTTGAGGATCCAGCAATCTTGGCTAGAATATTGTTCCTCGTCTTGAATTTGGCAGCAACAATGGTCAGGTACTTGTTATGCGGTAAAGTTCTGTCCAAAGCCACACCAGATACTTGGGGTTAGGGTTGAGTGGAAGAAGTGGCCCATCCATAAAGATATTGCGGCGGGTTGCAAATATCGGCATTCTGTTTTTGTCACACTTGGAGTAAGTCTCCATTTCTTAAAGTACCTTCATGTATCCACGTCTCCATGTCTTCTATTAGGGTATTCCCGATGGCATTCGTCGTTGCAGATTGCGTGGAAATATCAAAATCCTCGTCATAGACAAATTCTCTGGAGAGAGTCTAACGAAAGCCGGTATATAGAGGTGTTAAGATAGGACCTTGAGGAAACCGTTATTTCGTCTTTTCTGTTTGCTCGAACTATCCCCCAACACTATATTCTGTAGGTGAACCATCTTCCTGCATTTAGTGACTTTCAAAAATGTATATACCGTTACAACACCTTTCCTCGAGACTGTGTCGTACGCTGCCGTAAGGTCCACAAACACCGCCCAGACCTTTAGGAGTTTCAGAAATCCCGCCTCGATAACGGTGGTAAGAGCGAGAACTTGGTCTTCGCAACTTCGAGAGGGTCTGAATCGGGCTTGAACGGATGGGTGAACAGCATATCATATCGCTGACTCTGTTGTAATGGCTTTTTCTATCAAGTTGTAGCACTAAGCAATAATATCGGGCGATAACTCTCTGGTTTGGTGGCTAGTTCGCCCGGTTTCAGAATGGCTATGAGCTCGACATTTTTGAATGCCCTTGGCATTACGCCAGCATTTAATATGCTCGTGAAAATACGAGCTGGCCCTTTCACAATTCCATCCCCACAGTAAATCAATAATTCGTAATGAATTCTATCGAAGGTTTCGATTCCTTCTGTAAGTTCGTGTTTAGTGAATGGGGTGGAGGACGCCTGGGAGTCAGAACGTTCTCTTCGGAGGACAGACGTTTCGATTTCGACGGATATTTTAAGAACCGGGTTAGCCTTAGCTCTAAACACTTCAGGCAAACGGTTAGCTATTCGGTTTGGAGATACCTCAACTGTTTCGTTCTATTTGTTCCTTATATCTAAATCCAGCTCGTGTAGTAATTCATTCGCGATATCTGTTAGGATACACTCTTGAAAAGTTTTATACAATATTTCGCACGTTTCGTTCAACGCAGGGATGAATTCAGTGCATATACCTCACGCTATGGTTTGGCGCTATGGTCAATTAACGAATCGTTGGTAATTTTTGGCTGGAAGTGGTATCCATCTAAGGTTTTTATTTAAAACCTCGGAGAGGCTTTACCATTTAGACCCGTTGAAGTTCCATCTGGGGAGAGCAGATGAGTTAATAACCTTATTTGCGTATCAATGTCCACGACAACTGAGTGCCAGTGAGGATGAACGAAGTACCTTTTTCAAATAATCAATTATTGGCCACGAACTCTTTGCAATAAAAGTATTCATCACGTCCATATTTGAAAAGAAGTTATAACTTTGGCCCTTAGGGGCTAACTGTAGCAGTTTAGTTATTTTCCTACCCTCTATTTTATTAGGAATATCGCTGTCATATCTTCCATGCTTCGTCAAAATAACTATCGAATATTTATAATCGCTCGTATGTGAAACAGTTCTTTGGTCCGTTCATATATCCTTGACCTCTTACGACCATATTGGGATTGGGATTGCAATATTTTTCCTCATATAATTATTGCTATGTCTATTACTGTACAATTTTCTTTATACCTTTAAGTTATATCTTATTTATTTTGGATTTTAATTGTGTCCCTCAAGCAAAACACGAACGTATCAAGAAACCGATGTAATATACTTATACATAAATTACGTAATCTATTCTTGTAGAATCTGTGTTAATATTATCAGAATTAAGGTTTCCCCAGAAATAGTAAAACATTTTTGGATTGCAAATATCTCCTAAATATTTAGCAACTTCTTCACTTACTGACTGGCTAGCGTCCGCACCTGCTTCTCCACATTGGCCACCTCTTCACCTATAAAAGACTTTACCTGCTAAATCTTTAGATCTCCTCTTATTTAGGTTTTCATCTTCTCACCTATCTACATCTCTACCTCCTCTTCTTCACCCGAAACCTCTGTACAGATGCTACAAACACGGTTGACTTTTGAATATGATTTATTAAAATATGTCCTGTAATAAGGTTCGTTCAAGTCTATTGCTAAAACTCAGTAGTTGGAAACACTGATTGGTAAGCAGTTTGTAACGAAACAGTAGTTGCAGTGTTAAACAATTCTATCTTATTTAGTCGTCAGAATCGACTCGTTTAACTGCTTCTTTTTCCCAAAAGTCAAAATGTTCAGAAAAAGAGCCTGATTTTGACAATTTTATGGCAGTGTAACAATAAAATAAGATGCAGTTGATGGAAATTGTATATCGTTTACACAATGACAGTATGTCGTAAATTGTCAAATTATCTTTTGGCTGTTTCTATAAACAGGAAACCTGTTTACAACTTCCTGAAAGACATAGTATCTCAGAAATATTTCTTAAGTTGAATAATTCTGCCCTACATTTGCTATTACTAATACGTTGTAATTTTACTATATTCGAAAATAATACGAAAATAAAACTCTTGTCAAGTAATAGCTGGCGTCTTGCCACATATAGTAACTGGGTAGATGATATTATTTTTGTTTCGCAACGGAAATCTTCAAATTTATTTTCTACTAAAATAAAAAAAAATAAATACTTTTCATTTTGAATGGCAGTTTGTCAATAATCTACTATGTTCTCCCCAGTTTGTTTAATAGTTTAAGTCGAAAATGTGCAAAACTTAACTGTGCCATCTGGGATTCCAACTTCTAGTAGCACCACTGGATTGCGTAACTACAGCGTTTGCCTTATCAGCGTGATTGGTACAGTATCTAGGTTGATAGCTGTACGCTGTTAACCTTCCAGTAGTCGCGCACGGTGTCTGAGACCGGGCCGGTATCCTATTTCTTGTAAAAACTGATGGGGGTGGCGAAAATATTGCACCACCTCGGTACCTTCCTAGGTTATCGCCATCTAATTACTGTTGTAGTATGGACGTTTTATTGTAAACTCTTGTCCAGTGGCAGCGTGTTCCGGTGTGACAGACCGGGGTGGCTATTTATGATATCAAAATTATTAAGTGTTTATTAGGTAAAAAGTTTGACAACGGTAAGGTTTTCTTCATTTTATTAATTCCAATGTTATATTTAATTCTAATAATACTGATAGAAAACTATTACGATGCAATTTTTTTTAGGAAATGGCTAATGGGTTAATAGGTCCACATTTGCAAAGACGTGCTAGTATGCCTAATCTTCCACGTAATCTGAAGCTGCGACTACAAGAATTATAACTATATAGTTGGAAATGAATCGAGAGAGGCACTAGAAAATGTCACACCTGGGAGATGTTCGTATTGTGACTAGAAAAAGAATAGAAAAACGCGATTTTCTTGCTATAAGTGTAGCACTTACAAGTGTTTGGAACGTAATCACTGCTATCTGTAAATCATGTAGGGAAAATGCTTTTCAAAATGAGTAGATGTACTATTATTGCATAAATATCTTTTATAGATGTTAAATTACCACTTTTGAGTATTCATTTATTTTATCTTCTAAAATTTTTTATATAATCCAAAGTTTTTTGTTCTTGAAATAAAAAAAAAGTTTTATTTACAATGTGTGAACGAATAATTGTTGAACTAGTTTTGTAAATAAAACTAAGTCTTAAACCTTTTTTTATGTTCCTATAATAAAAAAAAAATAGTTTTTTGCATTACCTTTTTATTTATAAGCTACCTGGTCTCAGAGACCGGGGCGACTAAACATGTCGAAAATTTTCGCGCGACTACTGGAAGGTTAAATTAACTTAACCTAACTAGCTAGGTATGTGAGCTTTGTACGTCCCTTGCAGCTGGAAAACACACGCTTTTGTCCAGTTCCGCCACTGACAACCAACATTAAATGATAGAGCAAGCGTCCGGCAACAAGCGCTATCTTATTTGTATGTAAATCCTTGCGAGCTGCTAGCTGCGAATCGCCGGAGGCTTATTACAGATTCATGGAGGACACTGCCTCCGACAGCCCTGTGCGGGAGTCGTCGCCCCAATTAGCGCTTAACCTATGAAGTCGACCGAGACACTGTATGGAAATTACCTCGTTTCGTATTAAAATACAGGGCAAAATTGTTAAGAAGGTCGTTCTGAAAATTTCCCACTTTGCAGAAATATTTTGTCGTAACGAGGAAATAAGAAAACAGTTCCGAAATTCGTTTCCCAGTGTGGTACTTCTCTCGATCGATGCTTTCGAGGGTGTGCATGGAATATGCGGATTTGGGATAATTAACCCTGGTAAAAGGGGTTTATATGTATATCACACATCGAAGTAGCGTCATCGCTCAAGCATCAACCATCTAGCACCCTCAAACAATCGCTTTATTTATTCATTATCGAATTGCAGAAAATCCCTTAGAGAGTTTCTGGAATAGCATAACAATATAATGCCACACAATTGACATTAAATATTTACGGTCTTAGATTATTAAATTACGAAGTGAGCATTTTTTTCAAGGCGATATAAATTTTTTATAAACTTGGTCAAATTTCTTGATTAACTCACAAGGTTTAGATCTAAACATCGACTAATCAACGCTAACATTGTAAGCATGTTGATTTTATGATACAGGTAGATCTAGTAGTTCGTAAGTGCTATTTCGGGCGATCTTTTATTTAATTAGCACGAATTCACAATATTCAATTTGTCACAGAAAATGAGCTCATATTATGTTTACAATCACACTACCAATTTATTGGAATGCATGTATTTTAATCTTATCAAAATTAATTATTTTCCCTTGTATTACCGCAGATCTTTTTCTTAAACTTTTTCCGTTTCTAACTGGTTCCTCATACCTAACGTCCGTCTGTTCCTATCTTCTAAGTCGCCTTTTATTTTCATGTTGGTTGTAATTTCAGCTTTCCAAAATTTCCTAGGGTGACCACATTGTGTCTTCTACATCCATAAAGTTTTGTACATGGTTATTTCTAACATGATCTCCTACTGAAATTCCTGCACGCTGTCTCCATAGTTCATTTCGCTAGATAGTAATTTCCTTTCGTCGTTGTTCAGGGCCTAATTGCTGATTTCATATAGAACACTGTTGTCTATGAAAGCGTTATCAATTAGTGTTGTGTTGTTACTCTAGTTAACTAGACTTAACTGGCGTAAAAATAAAATATACAAAAAATTAAACCAACAACATGTTGATGTCATACAGTTACAGTTATGTCAATTAAAATATTACTAGTGAGAAAAAAACAGCTAACAAAAATATGAATCTAGGGTGTAGCTATGTATTGATCTGATATATGGACGATAACTACTAACCAAAAGAAGAGAACCGTAGCGAATGAAATGTTGCGCTACAAACGTATGTTACAGTTAGTAATATGTTAAGATGGTTAGGCGGAATCGCCAACGTAAAAATGATGAGAAAAGGTACAGAAAACTGAAGGAGTAATGAACAACATAAAAAAGAACAGAGTTCATAATGGGACAAAAGTTCGGAAATGAAAGTTTTACGAAGACAATTACGGAAGAGGCAATGGAAGGGACAGAAGGACCGCCATCAGACAACTAAAGACTTGCAATGTAACAGCCATATTGAAGTAGACAAGCTGCCTTCAAACAGAGGACGTTGGAAGATTATAATCTAAAGACAAACCAACCCAGAAGATGGACTGGGGAGGAGAAAGTTTTAAAATTGCATGGCTGCGATTTAAGAAAACGTTAGATTCAGCTCTAATAACTTTCTTCGAAAATATTTTGAAAACACTTAGTGCTCCTCTTGGATCAAGTTCGTCTTCAGTAAATAATTAGCACGAATCGTAAATATGGCAATTTGGCCCTGACGGCAACTACCAGTGGTCTAAACCCCCATCATTAGCCATGACGCTCATCTTGGTCATAACGTTCACTTCCTATATTAGTCTCAACGTTCAGCTTGGCCACAGTTACCACATTGGTGAACTATTGATTTAATATGCTTCAATGCGTTGTGATTGGATTGGATACTAATGTCAAATAAAGTTGATAACTAATGACTAAGATGGATGACGTAACCATGCGGAAATATGTCATTAGTGGTCAACCAATGACTAAAATAGACCGTATAAGCACAATGGGCTTTGTGACCCTAAATGAGTAATAATGTAGAATAAAGTTACGAAATAATCGGTAAAGTGGGTGATGTAAGCATACGGAACTACGTAATCAGTGATCAACTAATGCTACAATGGACAGTGTAAGGATAATGGGTTTCCTAGAAAGGGGTTTCACAAACAAACATATTTACATTTGCTCGGACAACCAATCAGCCCTCCAAGCCCTAAAGTCTTGCAAAGTAACTTCGGAGCTAGTGCTTGAATGTCGCTTGGCTCTGATGCGACTTTGTGAACATAACTCAGTAAAATTTCTGTGGGTACCAGGCCACAGCCATATCGATGGTAATGAAGAGGCGGACTCGCTGGCCAGACAGGGCTCTAATGGGCACCCGTTTGGACCAGAACCCGTTCTCGGAATACCACAATGCAATGCAAAACTAGAAATAAAGAACTGGGTGAAAACCCAATTCGTTCAAGACTGATCGTCACTACAAGGACCCAGGCAGGCTAAACTCTTTATCGGAGAGGAACCCCTACCAAAGTCCCAAGAGCTCCTAAAGTTTAACAAGAAGCAAGTCAGAACCCTAACAGGACTCCTAACGGGCCATTGTTGCCTAAACAAACACCTACACAGGATCGGCATTACAAACGATCCCACCTGCAGATTATGTCATGAAGAGGACGAAACCTCTCTTCACATAATGTGCCAATGCCTTAGTCTCATGAGGATGCGGCACAAATATCTTGGGGCTGGAATACTGGAACCGGAAGATATACAGCTCATCCCCCTAAACCAGCTGCTAGCCTTCGCGGTGGGCACTGGACTTTTTGGGGACGAGCCCTAATAGAGCGGATCGCACAATGGGCCTATGGCCTGAGTGCTGTAGGTGGAAACACCTGCACCGCTTCATACATACAATGGTGCTAATGACTAAGGTGGGTAACGATACGGAACAATGTAAACGGGCAGTGTAAACACAATGGGCTTTGTGACCAAAATGATTGATATGGCCAAAGTTGATGCTGTATTGATTTAATCTGATCTGATTCGATTGAGTATTCATTTAGAATAAAGTTATGTACGAATGACTATGGTGGGTGATGTAAGCATACAGAACTACGTCATTGGTGGTCAACTAATGACTAAAATGGACAGTGTAAGCACAATGGGCTTTGTGACCACAATGGATGGTATGACCAGGGTTGGTGTTCTATTGATTTAATCTTATCTGATCTCAATAAGTATTAATGTCAAATAAAGTTGTGAGCAAGTGACTAATGTGAGCGTTATAATCACACTGGGACTTTAGACCAAAGTGAACATTATGATCAGCGTTGGTGTACCATTTATTTAATATGTCTGTAACCACTTTGTGATCAGACAGGGCGTTAGTGTTAAATATAGTGGTAAACTAGTGATTGCAGTGGGCGTTGTGACCATAATGGGGGTTTTCAGACTATACTGCGCGTTAAGGCACTGCTAATTTATTATAATTCTATCCGATATTATCGAATTGGGAGGTAATGTCGAACATGGTGATGGACTCACGAGGCAAGCATTGTAACAAGATCGGGTATTGTGACCGAAGAGGATGTTGCTCACAGTTAATATTATAATCAGCGGCGTTGTCATATAGACTTAACATGCATGGGTAACAATTATGACCCGAATGGAGAATAATGTCAAGCATTTTGGTGGTCTAATGAGCACGGTGGGTACTGGGACTAGATATAATCTTGTAATTAACAGCAAGGATGAATGTAAAGAAATAATGTAAGCAAAAATTCTAATCCAAACAGAGACCGCTGAAAGCTGTGACCACGAGGTGTTGCGCCCAGATACTGCAATTATTCTGAAAACTAAATTATAAGAGATAATAGTCCTGTGAAACATCAATTAGAAAATAATTTAAGCTATACACTTTCTTCTGTAATTTATAATTTAAAACTCAACAGTTGTCGCTTTTGAAATAACAGCAAACTATCCTTAAGGATTTTCAAAACAAAGAAACTTTATAGAGCAAAATTACAATTTTTGTTCTTGTTAGACTTTTTAATTATCATCTGAAACAAGCAAACATTACTCTGATTATATTTTGCTGCTACTCCATCACATATGAGAATGAAAACGTAACATCGTATCGTAGGATATATGACTATATGAGTAGTAATAACGGTAGGAATCGTCGTTATTGAAATCGATCAACTACAAGTCCTTCAAAATATTGTACATGGCCGCTCATTATATTAATTATGAAGAAAATTATTTCTTATAAGTGCGAATTGTGTCATATAATTTTAAATGTAATTCATTTTAAGCAGTAGTAGTGCAGATTATAATTTTAGTGTATCTCGCAATAGGAAGCAAATATAAGTGATAGGTACCAATAGAGTGCTAGTTAGGATCAACCAGAACATCATACGGTAAAGCTCTATAAAATATATTCTGGCTGAAAAAAACGGGATTCGAAAATATTCGAAATGCAGTAGCTTTAACCGATCAAAATACCAATCTTAAATTGAATTCGCTGGTATTTTCTAAGTTTTTATATATTTTTTGCTGTGTTTTATGAGCAGAAAATGTTATTTAATAAAACCATTTAATTATAGCACTGTTACTTTCTTTCTGCTCACGATGTAAAGCCGTAGCTTTCTCTGACAGCACCAGTTTGGTTCTTTTCAGCGTTGTTTCTGCCGCCGCTTTGATTAATTTCCTCTTCCGTTTCTCTCATAATACAGCAGTGCCAACTAACCTGCTTCATATCGTTGTAATCATAGTAAGTACTTTTCTCCTGCTTATATCTTTGCGCTCCATTTTTCGCCGTCTTCGCGGTGCTTCGGCACGTAGATTAAAATTTGCAATAGGCTTATAAAAGAAAAAATTAGCAATATTTCATTTATATTTACTGCTGATTAAGCTATGAAATTTTACCGTCCCATCAAAGGGATTTATCAGGCTTTGAAATAATGCACACTCTGCTCTTCAGCAGCTACTCCTTTATGGCTTGCTCGCCCTCGTAGTCCAAATGCAATCAAACACGTTCCTGAGATATATGAAACACCCAACCCTTACTGAATTACCTACAAGAAACTCTGTAGATGTAATCTAAAACCGATAGATACTCCTGATTGTACCGGTTAGTGCTGTGATAATCGCGCGGCTTAATTAATATGCGTAACAGTGTCTAGTTATGCGGGGTTATAGCTTAGCGGCTTATAGGTGAGATGTGCGTGTGCCTTTATGAAGTTAATAAATTTGAATTATGTAACATATATAGCGAATCTCAATGCTTTGCGTTCAAAGCGCCTCGGGGTAGCGGTTCAAATATTCCTAACCCATGTGTGGTAACTATTACCTTTGTATGTGATCAAACTACGTTAATATATCGTTTTAGATCTTTGGAAAGTTGGTTATCTACTTGCATTGCATTTTCTTATAGCTAAGCAATTTTTACATTGCCTTTTTAAGTTTAAGTTTTAACATTTTTGTATAAAAAGTTCCATTAAACAGTAAATAGCCTAAGTTTTGCGTGTGAAAGTAAACGAAACTACATATTTTTACAGCAATACTATATTAACCCTTCCGTGACCGTGCGGGGTAACTCAGTTACCCCAGAAGTCATTTTTTTTAAATATTTTCTTAAATAATGTATTCACGGCGTTGCCCGTTCATGTATGCCTCCAATAAACATTAGCGTAGGTTAATACATCATATTTGTTTGTAATTTTGATTTTTAGAAATATTTTTTTAACTTTTTCATCCCATACCAAATAACCAGAACAGCATCCACCCGTAAATATTCCTCACAATGCTGCAAGTACAAGGTGCTCATTCTGTCCTC
>JABXWE010010131.1:0-19426 GCA_014611495.1 Limonius californicus
TTTTGAGATCGCTATACATAAGGGTATCAAAGAAGTTTTGCCAAATGCGATTATAAAAGGCTGCCGTTTTCATTTGGGCCAGTCGTGGTAAGTGAAAAACATTCATTTATAGATAAAATCGTAATAACGTTAAGGTTTTCCCTTATTAGGTGGAGAAAAATTCAAGAAGTGGGGCTCTCTGCGGAGTACAAAGACAAGGATAGCATAATTTCTAAATATTTAACCTATGTTTTTGGATTGCCGTTTCTGGATCCAGAAGATGTTGGTGACTGTTTTGCCATAGACTTTTCCTCCTTTCAGCCAGAAAATAAAGGCGTCAAAAAATTTTCTGATTATCTAGTTGATAACTATATAGCAGAAGACGCGTTGCTTCCCCCCCACATGTGGGCAGAACACTCGTCATCTCTGCAACGAACCACAAACGCATGTGAGTCCTTCCACAGTAAATTTAATTCATGTTTTTATAGCGCACATCCGAATATACACCAGTTTATCGATATATTATTAAATTTTCAAATAGATTCTTATATAAAACAAAAAAGCACAGAAAAAGTAAGAAATATTTGTGACGCGGCTGTGCTAAAAAGAAAACAGTTTTTAGACAGTAAAATTGAATTGTTAAAAAGTAAAAAAATTACTGTAATTGAATTTGTTAAGGCAGTATCATACCGATTCAAAGTTGTAAAATAGTTTAATTCATGTAACTTGATTGTATGTATGTATCATTCATGTATAGTTGTATTTTTTTTTTAATAAATAAATAAGTTTCCAAGTACTTACTGCGTGTCTTCTTCATTAATTTGGTATTTAACTTTAATATACGCGTGCTTAGTGCGGATGGATGGGGTTGCTGTGGGTGGTAAAACGAGCCCGGGTGACAATTCGGAATGACCCGGGTGACAATTCGACCCTAAAAAATTTTACCTGCTCCCGTCGGGTGACAATTCGACTCCGCCGATACCCACAGCTCTATTGCTGAGCAGACAGCTTAAAAAATCAAAATGAAACTAGCAACTGTCACAATAAATTAGGGCCCACCGCGTATAATTTAATTAGTTACACACAATACCATTACACAGATATATTGTAAAAATTGGACACCCAGCTCTTATAATAAATTAATAGTATTTTAATTTTGTACCACCATGAACGGCACCTATATGTAAATTGTAATTTAATATTACTGTTAACTATCAATATACTATTTATTCTCAAACATACATTACAGCAACTGAATACACAGCTCAGTTATTAATTAGATACATACAATACTATTACTGAGCACACAGCTTTCATACTAAAATTAGAAGGCACAACTAGCAGAATAAATTAGAGGCACACAACCTATTATTTAATTATTTACACAGAATGCCATTACTGAACACACAGGTATAACAATAAAAGTGGAACACACACTCTCACGTTAAATTGGAGTAACATATCCCATTATATAATTAGGTACACACAATATCATCACTGATCACACAGCTGTAATAATAAAAAAGGAATGCCCAACTATGATCATGTATTAGATACACACAGCACTACTGTTGAGCACACAGCTCATTATTTAATTAGCTACAATATCATTGCTGACTACACATTTATACTAATAAAATTAAGAACGCCACATCATCACTGAACACACACCTATAATAATAAAATAGGAGCAACAAACTCTCATCATCTTACAGGTACCCAGACAATTATTTAATTAGATACGCACAGCTCTTTTACTGACCACACTGCTTTAAGAATCAAAATGAAGCTCCAACTAGCACAATAAATTAGGGGCCACAGCCAATAATTTAATTAGTTGCACACAATATCATTACTAAGCACACAGTTATAATAAAAAATAATTAGCCTCATACTTCTTTTAACAATAAGCACGAAGTAACCAATGGGCTCAAAAACCTTGATCCAGATTTCAAGTTACCAACACTTTTTGTCTAACCACTGAACTAAAATGGGTTTATTTATATACCACAGTCCCTCGCGATATTGTTTAATTTATAAACTGCAGAAATATTATGTTTAAATGTGCCACATTTTATCCTTGAGGTAAAGTCAAAATATACACCGAGCAGGGTATGTCGTAATAAGTTATATTAAAAATGCCGATACATTCACTGCTATGTAATTCGTATTTGGGATAATTGTTAAACTTAAACACAGGGTGTTTCAAAATTCCTTCTCCAACGAAAAAGTGGTCAAAGTAGACTTAAAACTGACTCTAAAAATACAAACAGAAATGCCATCCAGAATTGACTCCGAACATGTTCCAGAGAGTTCACGAAAATTTTAATTCGATGGGCACGGTTATGCATAGAAACTGGTGGACGCACATTTACTGTAATAATTATACTATTCTCTTTGTTAATATTCCGTTTTTTATTATCAAATGGAAACAATTTTCAAAATCTTGTGATAATTTTTTAATCAGTTTTTACATACAGCACAGAGAGAAAATCTTCAGTTAACCATACGGACACTTTAATGTTATTTAATCAACATACCGTAACAATTGCATAAAAAGTGTATTACTAATAACTGGAATATCTCGATACTGAACGCCATACACCGGTCATGTTTCAATTTTGGGTTCAGTTTAACGCCTATTTTAACCACCTTTTCCATGAGGAAGGAATTTTGAAACACTCTGTTTAATATTATAGAGAGAGAATACGTGCGAAAAATATTAAACACGTGTACCTGAGACTATTTAACTCCTAAATGACTCAGTACAATTTTTAAAATTTGACGGTGTTACGGAGATATAGGGTTTCAAAGTTTTATCTTATCAATTCACTAAAATGCAAATAGCTTTTTTAATCTTGTCCCATTTTGATAAACTCCGTTGTTTTGGAAAGCTAACAGCCGAAGTTTAATTTCCAGTAAAGAAAAATGTACAACCAATGTGAAATAATTAGAAATTAGGTGTATATATTTAAATTAATATTTCTCTTCCCAACTCTGTTAGATAATTCGTTAAATAATCTTCGCGAAAATTTGCTCAGGCCTATTTGTTTTGGATGACAAAATACTAGTTCAGAATCCAAAAAATAAGCTTAGGTTAACATTCTCGTTTTCAAAATTATACTCTAATTTACACATTTTAAACTAACTTTTCACTTCTGGGTCAGAATTCATAGACTATTCACACTCAACTGTGCATTTTTCGACGGAAAATTAAGTTTGGACTGTTATCTTTCCAAATTAATACAATCAGACAAGAAACAAAATAGTTATTAACATTGTAGTGAATTGATATGAAAAACTTTTAAATATAAAATAAAATAATTTAAAACAATTACTAAGTGATTTTGAAATTAAATAACTACAGCTATATACGTGGTTAAAGTTTTTGCACATGTTTAGAATCACCCTGTATACTTCGTTACTTCTGTGTGTAGGTTTAAAAAAAGTTATTTATACATTATATTTCGTATTATTTTGCAATATTAAATTAAAATTCGCATGTATAAGTTATTCTGATCCGATTTGCATCCTAGAGTTGGCAACTTAATTGCCAAATTAAGGATGCAGCACCAAAGTCACGTAAAATTAAGCGAAAAGTAAAGCAACATATAATAGTTCACAGCGATCTAGGGAAGATAGAGCAGCGAACAGGACGCTTCTGCATACATCGTGTTTCTATCAGTCGTAATGGAGCAACGAGAGAATATTAAACGTTGCTCTAAATTAGAGAAAATGTTATCAAAAACTTATAACTGTTGAAAACTGTGTACGGTAATATCATTTTAAGTCGTACTGGTAATTGCTTTAAATATGGCAAAGATAGAAGTAACGATGTCAAAGTTGATGCTAAAACCGGGTATCCGTCAATATCTGGAAATGCAGATGAATGAATAACCCCCCGAATGATAGCAAATGAATTAAACATCAATAAGGGTCTTTATGAAATTGAGAAATGTGTTCAGCAGTAATAACCTAAGCTTACAAATACGTCTAAGAATGGTGAGATGTAAGTCTATTCAATCCTATTGTATGGTGCCGAGGCCTGGACACTGACAGAAGCCACATGCAAACGAGTTGAAGCTTTTGAAATGTGGATTTTCAGACGAATACTCAAGATAAAATGGACGGATCACATAACGAATTTAGAGGTTCTCCGAAAGATAAAGTCCGAAAGAGAATTATCAAAAACCGTGAAAACCAGAAAACTCACTACCTGGGACATGTAATGAGAAACGATAAATATTTTATTCTGCAGCTGGTTTTACAAGGAAAGATCGAAGGGAAAAACAACCTGGTAGAAGACATATATATAGGCTGAAAAACTTGAGACAATGGTTTGGGGTAACATCGATTGACCTATTTCGAGGAGCAGTCAACAAAGTAACCATAGCGATGAGGATAGCCAACGTCCGCTAGCGAATATGGCACCCAGAAGAAGAAGAAGAAGAAGGAGACAATTCGTAAAATTTTGCTTGACGTGTTGGAAAACAAAAAAAATATCCTAAAAAATTCGATCCCCACATTTATACGAATGATCAAGAACAGAACAGAGTGCCCAGATTTTGGTCAGATTTTTGGCAGCAATTTATATTTTCCTAACTGGATTGTTGTTGGTGATGAGTCATTACTCTTTCAGGATAATCCTAAGAGAAAGCACAGACACATGCGGTGGTTTAGAAACTGACCAACAAGACCCAACATACTGTGTTGCTGAAATCCACAATCAAAACCATACTGATTGTATTTTTCAATAAACAGAGTGTGATCTATAAAACATTTAAGGCTGAAGGACAAACAGTTTATAGAAATGATATAAAAGTTACTGCAACCGCAATTTCGAGAAAATAGTAGTTGGTTCTTGTTGCATGCCAATGCACCTGCCCATTCTGCGCTGATTATAAAGTCATTTCTGATAAAACACGACTTCATTAAGATTAATCATCTGTTTTAGTACAAGCAAAACGATTTCAGGGCGTACAAAATATTAGGAAAAATGTATCCGCCGAATTTAAAACAGTTTATAAGAGTATGGAAAGAAATAAATATTACTTTAAATAAATATCAAATAATTTTCCTATTACTTAAATTGGGTTACTCCTTTTTAAGTAACATAATTTTGAATACTCGGTAAAATAATTTGTGAACAATTACCTCCTGCTAATCTTCGCATACGTGTACTTGCAGTGCCAACGTAGTACTCTTCTACAGCTACATCCGTGATATTCTTTGGCCAAACTTTACGAGTCCACTTAGGAAGTTCAAAGCCCATACTTTCCTGTAAAATATCACCATTTAAAATATCTATGATAAAATTTACACACACATTTAATGTTACCTCCGATTTCAGGACAAAATATAAATTGTAGACCTCTTTTGGCGTTGTAACATTCCACCCCGTATGCTTTGATAAATAGTTATATAATACTTTATTTTCATTATATAATATAAGGCCTTTCACTGATCCTAAATAGTCTGTATAGAACTTTTCATAATTTGGACAGTTGTACCTTGGATCTCCTAGCACCTAAAAATAAGTAATTATATTACTTGCTAAAAACATAATAGTCTTGCTAATTATTTTACATGATCTTGGTTATAATTTTCATAGCTGAACGGTATAGGTTGCCACTTTAACTCGTCATCCCATAATTGTTCCCTCGCTGGTGGATACAATCCAGCTAAAACTAATTCACAAGATGCTTTCGTTCGATTATAATCAGTGGTCCTGGCAAGTAACACATCTGGAGTATAAATGTCTAAGAAGCGGTCATATCGTGATCGTAAAGCTTTTCCTATAAGGTATTCTCTGCGCTTTCCCTCCTGGAAGATCCCTAATAAAAATTTCTCACGTGCAACTGAAATAATTTTACTTACATTCGTTAATTCTCCATATCCTATAGGGTAATATGTTAGATTTGCATAGGGATCCTTCGGATATACCTCGAGTGTATCTGGAGTTCTATGGCCGTGACGAAATAACTTCAACAAGTTATTATTTTTATTATTATTACACAACTTTATTAGATACCTGAACTATACTCCATTCACTTTTGTTTGGTTTTAGCCGTTGATGGTAGTGTGCCATTTTGGTGCTTAATTATGGGTAAGTGGAGTATTGTTTAGGAAGTATTGTTGCCGGTGTTAAACAATAGTAGAGGATAGTCGCCTATTATGGGGTATGTTCCTAATATGGGGTAGGCCTAGACGTGCTAATCCAAAAACACCCCCACTACATATCATTGACCTAATAAAACAAAAAAGCCAACTTCGCAGGGAATGGCAACATACCAGAAATCCAGGAACAAAAAACCTAATCAATAACTAGGGTCACCGTATCAAAAGGGAGCTAGAGACGTATTAAATAGAATCGTATCAAAAATACATAACCACCTACGAACCTAGCGACCCAGGTCTCTGGAAAACGACTAGGAAGATACTTCGACAACCACAGGAAATACCATCCATACCCATGCAAAATGGAATACTAAATACAGACGAAGAAAAATGTGAAGCTTTCGCCGATCACCTAGAACAAACTTTTACATCGCACCAATGCCAACCTGCAGGGTATGCCAATATAATAAATAGGCATCTAGAAACACACCAACCAAAAGCAGGCGACAGTATGAAACCAACCTCTCCTAGGGAACTGTCTGACGTAATAAAAACGCTTTCAGTTAATAAAGCTCCAGGGGAAGACAAAATAACAAACTTAGTACTAAAAAACCTCACAAGAAAAGCGTTGGCATACTTATCCACACTTTATAATACGTGTCTCAGAATTGGATATTTTCCCAACAAATGGAAACACGGAATCATACTGATGTTCCCAAAGCCGGGAAAAAATAAAAAAGACCTCAATGGATACAGACCGATTAGCCTGCTATGCACAATCTCTAAAGTGTTTGAAAAAGTAATCAACATAAGACTTAACAACGAAATTACTAGACTGGAGCTCATCCCCAAATTTCAATTTGGGTTTAAAAAGGGACGCTCCACCTGTCACCAGCTTCAACGCATTGTCGAAATAATAGAGAAGGGTTATGCGATGAAGCAATATACAACAGCAGTATTTGTGGACCTGGCGCAGGCCTTTGACAGGGTGTGGATAGAAGGGCTAAAATACAAAATCTCTCGAATTACCATTCCGGAATATCTCAAAGGAATAATATTCTCATATCTTGAAAATCGCACATTTGCAGTCAAAATACACACAGCCATCTCCTCAACAAGGCCTATTAAAGCAGGGGTACCACAGGGTGGCATACTGGTACCTGTCTTATTTAATATCTACCTTTATGACATTCCTAACACCAATGCAGACCAAGCATTATTTGCAGATGACACTGTGATGTTGACTAAAAATGTTAACTCAGAGGCTATAGTACAACTCCAAAACGCCATGAATATTATAGCTAGATGGTTCAAACTTTGGAACTTGATAATAAATCATAACAAGAGCTCTACCAAAATCTTTGCTCTTAAACGGATTAACAACCCGCCGTGACTACATATTAATAATCATATTATACCATGGAAAGCTAATGCAGAACCAGTTAAATATCTAGGCATTTACTTAGACACCCGACTCACGTGGAAGTACCACGTTAATAAAAAGCTTAATGAGGGTCACACTAGACTCATACAATTATACCCGCTGATCAATAGAAAATCTTCCCTACAAGCGGAATGTGCCACACTTCTTTATAAATCTTTGATACGGCCACTAGTCTTATACGGATGCACAATTTGGGGAAACACCTCAAAATCGGATCTAAACAGAATTCAAGTATTACAAAATAAAGTTCTCAGGTTGGCAGTTAACGCCCCCTGGTATATTACAAACAAACTACTACATTATGAACTAGGGATGGCAACCATTCAAGAACACATTAAGAAATTGACCAAGAACTTCCATCTAAATCTTAACAATAGTGCGGGAGTAACATTCTATGAACTAGGGCGGAGAGAAATACACACAAGATTAAAACGAAAACTTCCGCAAGACATTTATCTAACCGGAACTAGTAGTGATGAAGACTGATTGTGATTAACTAAATTGTGTTAATTTCTAAGCAAACAACTGACAATTCTAAATAGGGGATAATTACCTATCTGTTATTCTATTATTGTTCTTCTAATTATGAACTCTACCATGTATAACAATTAATTGTTGAGCTGGTAAAACATCTAATAAAAATAAAAAAAAATATGGGGTAGGCAAGTATCTTTGCCACCAAAATAGAGCACACCTACCAGGCTTCTATGGATTTCTACTTAATATTAAAGCCATATACCAACCAGCTGTTCTGTCATTTTCGTTCTACGTTTTAGTGGTGATTCTAAGTTTTAGCTGGTACTAATTAATACGATTTTTTTTAAATACAGGGTAAGTCGTGGCTATTTGTTATCCATAGGCTAATAGTAGGAATGTTAAGATGTATTTTGTGCATATAGGTTTTTGTTTCTGTTTTCATTTAAACAAAAATATTTCATTGTCTACTATTTGCCGAACGCGTGCTATTATGGGGTATCTGAAATATTCCTAATATGGGGTACCCCATATTAGGACTCCATTATCAAGAGTTAGGTATTAATATACGTATTTTTTATATATAGATGCCAAACCAACGTAAGAGGAAAAACTGGAATGCCGAAAACATAATTCCAACCATAAAAGCCTGTAGAAGTAAAACAATGGGTTACAAAAAAAGTGCTAAAACACACGGAGTACCTACCACAAACGACGTTGGAAAGGTTTTTTAAGATGAACGGGTCTCCTGAAGTTATAGTCCACACCAAACTGGGTAAGGAACCAGTGTTTTCGCCAGAAATGGAAAAACAACTTTCCTCATACTGTCTGCAGATGGAACAAAAATATTTTGGAATAACCAAAAGAGATATTTGCAAAATGGCATTTTCTTTGTGCAAAGAAAATAAAATAAAAAATCCTTTTGACACCGTAAAAGAGTGAGCAGGCTCCAAGTGGTTTAAAGGTTTTCTTCAGCGTCATCCAGAGCTCTCCATGAGGACCCCACAAGGAACTTCATACGCCAGAATAACATCATTTACTCCTGACGTTTCCAAGTTTTTTCATTTATATGAACCAGAAATGGATAAAATTAGACATAATCCATCCAGGATATATAACTACGATGAATCTGGCATAGCAATTGATCAACATAAGCATATTAAAGTGATAGCTCGGAAGGGAAAAAAATAGGAGCGATAACATCTGCGGAACGGGGATCTACTATAGCTGTGATTTTTTGTTTTAATGCCGTAGGATATTCCCCAGAAAAAAACATGAAAATGGAATTGATGAATGGGCCCCGCCAGGTTCCATATGTGCATGTCATCAGTCGGGTTGGATTCAACAGGGAATATTTGTTCAGCGGCTGAAACATTTTATTGAATACACAAAGCCAACAGCAGAAGATCCCGTTCTCCTTATTTTGGACGGGCATTATCCGCATGCTAACAATTTGGAGGTAGTGAATGTCGCAAGAGACCATCAGGTTGGAATAATTTGCTTACCACCCCATTCTACGCATAAAATGCACCCGCTAGATATTGCATTTATGTGACCTTCTAACATATTATGCCCAGGAAATGTCTCAATGGCTTAAGCAACATGCTAGTCGTGTGGTGACATTTTACCAAGTTGCGAAGCTATTTGGCATGGCATATAACAGAGCAGCCACTGTGGAAACGGCAATTAATGGGTTTAAGAAGACAGGAATGTTCCCGGTATACCGAAATATTTTCCGATATTACGATTTTGCTGATAACAGTTTACATGAAAATACAGAGGAAAATATTGGTGATTGTTTTATGGAAGGGTTACCTAAAGATTCAATACCTAGCACTTCGACGACAAATAGTTTGGATAGTGCCCTCTCTACTAGGTCAAAATTAGTTGCAAATCATACCATTCCAAGCACTTCAAAGTGTAATTCTGAGGAGATGCTCCACATCACTCCACTCAAAACTCCTATTAAAAGACTGATTTTACCCAGCAACATATTGCCTACTCCAAACATAAGCAGCAAGATTGATGAACAGAAAAAAACCAAGGAGGGCAAGTGCGTTGTGGTTACTAGTACACCCTATAAAAACGAACTGGAAGAGAGTCTAAAAAAGAAAACAATTTTTCCCAAAACGACAAAAAGAAAAGTTTTGAGGGAACAAAAGACGGTATCAAACAAAGGGAAAAATACAAACAAAATAGATAATACAAATAAAAAAACCAAGAAACATACTGTTAAAAAAGACTCATCATCTGATTCAGATATCGAGGTGCATTTTCAAGAATCAGACGACTCTGGTTTGGATGATATGCAAGCAGAATGCATGCTTTGTCACCTTATATTCAAGGATGATAAAAGTGGAGATGAGTGGGTTCAGTGTCAAGGATGTTTGGAATGGGCACATGTCAAGTGTGCCGGAAATGACACGCCGAACTACATTTGTGCCTTTTGTAAAAGCTTTTAAGTTTTGTATGCTCCTAAAAGTTTCTATTAAAGAAATTGTTTAAGTTAAAATATATTTTAATTTCTCGTTATGTTTTTGAAAAAAAATCTGGTTGACAAGGTTTTCACCTTGTTTTAATGTGAATCTGTACACCATATTTAGGTTTTTATAACTTGTTTATAACTGTATGATTTTTTCTTAAATCAATCAAATTTAAAAGTTTTAACCCTTTATAGGACTCTGGTACAAATACGTACCACTTGCTATAGAGCTCAACTGGCGCACTGTTATGCATTGAAATTGACCCTTATGGGTTTCTACTTGTCTAAGTAACGCTCTTTGGTATTAATATGTACCACTTTTTAGCTTCCGCGCCATCTACGTTTGAAAATGTAAAATGTGGTACACATTTGTTCCAATGTGCATGCACGGAGGTGTACAGGTGAATCGCGTGTTTTTGTTAATCTTTTGTGGTTATTGTGGGTCAATTTGCAACTATTTTGGATTCTGAGGTAAGTTTATTGCTTACTGCATATTATAAATCATAATTAGCTTTGTTTGCTACTGGCAAAATTAGAGAACTATGGTTCTTTGTAAACACTGTAATTTGAGGTTATAATTACCGATTTGCGAGGTTTATATAAAAATTGATTTTTTATAAAACTATGAGGATTTGAAGTCTACAAATTTCGCATTCTAATAACAAATAAGTGGGCTTTTACATTCAGTTGCCAAATTTCGGCTACTCCTTTTGGCCAACATGATATATAACGCTCTTAGTAAAAATTATATATCTTTTGACTGAAAATAGTAGGTAGTTCAGAACTGAGTTGTAAGATCTGCAAGCCCCTATGAGTTGTTTATGAATGTTTATACCGCGGATTTTTAAAAATTGTGTTTTCATACAGAATGGAAACGAAAAAGTTCTACAATTTAGAAGATCCGGCAGATGTAGCTTACCTCCTAAGCGAAATTACTGATGAAATGGCGGAAGATTCAAATGCCAAGGGTGTTAAGGACGCTGACGATAGACTTCCATTAGACATTTCAACTGCACACTCAATTTCTGATACGGAAGAGGAAGAAGTTGGAGCAAGCATGGACTTAGGTAAAGATGATACTATTGCACCCACTCCTATGGATAGTTTTGACGACAGTGAAGACGAAAGCAGCTCTGATGATGAAATTTTTTCTTGGAGTAAAACATTCGAGACCCCTGGGCAATTTGCTAGTTTCGATTTTGATCAACCATTTGGGATATCGAGGCAATGCCAAGTAGACATCAACAGCCCCCTTCAAATGTTTTTGACTGTCCTGTCACCAATATTCTTGCAATATATTATAGATCAGTCTAATTTGTATGCAACCCAGAGAAGCAAAAGTCTAGACTTATCAATGGAAGAACTAAAAGCTTTTATCGGGATCTTGATAATAATGGGATTTCACAATCTGCTTAGTATGCGACACTATTGGAGTTCCGACTGTAATTTTACAGTATCTCGAATTCAAGGTGTGATGCCTCTAAAACGCTTTCTAAATATTATCCGCCATTTACACTTCAATAATAATGACCTAATGCAACGAAAAGGCGAAGCCCATTATGACAAGCTGTATAAAGTTAGACCATTTTTGGAATACGTCACCAAAAGATTCAAACTTCTGTTCAACCCATCAAGAAACTTATCAATTGATGAATCTATGGTCAAATACAAGGGACGCAGCACGTTGAAGCAATACATGCCTATGAAGCCAATTAAACGTGGCTTCAAGGTTTGGGTTATTGCTTGCGCCGCGACCGGTTACTGCATCGGCATGTCCTTATACGAAGGAGCAGAACAGGGAAAAAATTGTCTCTTGGAGAGCGGGTGGGTTCCAACTTAGTAACTACGTTTGAAGGACTCGGATACTGTCTTTACTTTGACAACTTTTTTTCTTCCTTCCTCTGGCACAAAGACTTCTGAAAAAGAAACTATTTTCCTGTGGTACCATTAGGCAAACGCGAAGATTCTTTCCCACTTCAGAACTCAAAGCCGATAAAAACATGATGGTCGGTGAATTCGACGGTGTTATCAGTAATAATGTATCAATATCCAAGTGGAAAGATAGAGGCAAGAAATCTGTGGCAGTTATAAGTACAGTACATAATCCTTTAGAAGCAATGCGAGTTCTGAGAACACAGAGGGACGGCACCAGGCAATCAGTAAAGTGTCCTGTAGCTGTGGGCGACTATAACACATATATGGGAGGCGTTGATCGTTTTGACCAGCTTCATTCCGCATATAATATCTCATGGAAGAGCAGAAGATGGTGGATGAGAATATTATATTACTGTCTAGAGTATTGCATTGTAAGCACCTACATCATCTATAAAAATATATTGAAGAATTCCAGTCAAAGAACTAAGCCTTTATCCCATTTGCAGTTTCGTTCAGCATTGGCCTCGGCACCAAGATTATTCAGGCAGAAGCAAACGTGGCTACCCTTCTCAAACTGGCAGAGGAAGAAAAAGAAACGATCCTCAAAGCAGAGCGGTTACTGCAAATGCAGTTCGACTGAACAATGTTGGAAAGCATCTTCCTGCAAAGGGATCAAGAAGACGGTGTTGCTACTGTAGTACAAAGACCAAACAACAACGATCAAACATAATCTGCATACAGTACGATGTTGCCTTGTGCCTTGAGTGCTTTACTCCATTTCATAAAAGCTAAATTGATATGAAATTGAATATTGTTCTCAATGTGTACGGTAATTTGTCCAGTACATTGTATTCATGCCTAACCTTAAAAGCGTGTACGTTTCTGTAGCCTTTACACTTGAGTTAATAAAGAAGTTTACTTAGCGTGCAAGTATTCTTTTCCCGGTCTACAACTAATTTTGATAAAAAACCAAAGTGGTGCCAATATGTACCAGTGAACTGAATGTGCTATCATTTACTCAAATGGACTCCGGTACATATAGGTACCACCCATTTTCAAAAAATCTAAAATAAATTTTGACATATTGATGGCATAAATTATTACCTTACAAGCCAAATGGGTTACAAATAACAAAACAATTTTACTTTTTTAAGTCCCAGACTTTTGCGCGTTAAAGGGTTAAAATGCAGCTAGCTGAATCCATGGGCTGCGCTCCACGGGTTGTATGGAAAGTAATGAATACGCTGTATCGAGATGCATGCTGTGCATTTTATACCCGGAGATCTTTCTGTAATGCACAACGACCGCCTGCGATTGCCTCTCCCAAAAAACAGTTCACCCTTTGTTGTATTATATTTGAAAGAGCAAAATCTAGGACGCGGTTTTCCAAACATCGCTAAGCACTACTACCATCATTGACTTATTGTACACCCTAACTAAGAATGTTACCTAACTGAGGTGGTTTCAATACCAGTAGTGATTTTTAACGTGTTACATATCGCAGTGGTACGGGGCTTTACTTCTTATCCGACAGAAGGCGTACTTTCAGTTTTTTCCCCGCTAAAAAAATCTAACCGACCTCGGCCAGGTTCGACCCCGCGTCCCTTGGATCTAAAGGCAAATGCGCTAACCACTAGACCACCAAGGCCGGCTTACTATGCATTTTAGAATATACAAATATATTTTTCTTATTGTACTATAGAAGCTGCAGCCAGCAAAACATAAACAGAATGTTTGCAATTCTTATATTAACGACACTTTCCCTGGGGATAAAAAAAGAGAACTATTAAATTTCAAATTTTAATACAAAATTAGAAGATTATTATCGACATTTTGAGTTGAAGGTCAACTCTATTGAAATATTGTTTTGCGTTATTTGTTAATGGAACAAAGATAATAATTTTTTGTAGCCATGGTATAATCGAAAGCAGATTAATGTCGCAGACCTGGCGAGGTCATGCCGTGATTTGGTAACCTAATTTACGTGTAACTCCTATAATTAGAACTGGTTATTGACTTGTATCACGTAAGCTTAAAATGTTTAAATTTATTATAACTATCATCGTTAACCGCATTTTTGTCCCACTGCTGAGCACTGGCTTCTTCTCTATCACGTGCTTCTCCTCAGCGCTAAGTTGGAAACATGGAGGACGTACAGTTAACGTCGAATCCGAACAACCTAAATTACAAAGAAGGTTTTTGCATTGAGACGCCATGGTTGCCAAACACGTTAGAGAATTCTGTGTGGTGGGTTGCAGCCCAAAACTTCTATATGCTGCGTGGTAATGCCTGGGAGTCGAACCCAAATCTGCCATCTAAACTGGCACGTCATACTATTATGTATTATATTATTTTATGTATATTATGAATATATTAAAAACTAATTCAGTTTTTACGGCAGAAGGTTGTGAATATTTGATGGCCAATGTCGATCAAGGATAAGGAATTTTGTTAGATAACACTTTATTGTTTAATAATGATTAAAGAGGACGTAACCTCGCTTTAGTCCCATTATTATTACAATACGTCTAAAAATTAACACGAATGAAACGGAATACCTAGTAGTTAATTCAGTAGCTAGGTTATCCATAGTAATACATGATAATACAACCATACAGCAAGTTGACTAGTTTAAGTGTCTATATTAACTAATGAAGTACTTGGTACAGCATAAATCAATAACAGAATTGAACAAAGTAAGAAGATTGTAGAATGCCTTAACTCTATCCGATGGGATAAGCATATATCAAATAAGGCGAAGAAACATATAGAACATTCGGTGGTAGAATCTGTATTGTGCTACGGGTTAGAAGTGTGGAAGAAACTTAAAGTGATTGAATACAAATTAGAAGTTTAAGAGGGTTTGGACACCTTCTCCGCATTGATGAAAATAGATGGCCTCAACAATTTTTGAGATGGACGGGGTAGATGCTCCTGGAATGAGCGAATGAGAAAAGCAATGCAGAGCCATGGTTTAGAGCAGCAGTTCCCAATTTTTTTTTATGCGCGATCCCCTTTTGTTCAAAATTTGTATCGCGACCCTCTTCTTGTAACACTCGACTTCATTCAAAATCAGCGGCTAATCGGCCATTTAACGCCATCTATTACCAACTAGCGCAATTTATTTATTTGTTCTCCGTGTTTCCGGGAATTTCCACCATGTTCAGGAGGGTGCTAGATGGCACTTGAATAATCCGGAAAATCCATTTGGTTCTATATAAGCAGCAGACAGTGATGATATTAGTCATCATTTCAAAATGATGTGACGTACTGTTGACTGTGTGTTGAGTGCATTAAATCGATAACAAATATTTAAAGAGCTATACTTGTTTTGTTTTAGATGGACAAATTTTTAAAACGGTTATTAGAAGGTTACGTTTCTGGCAGTGACAAGAATGTAAAGAATAATAGATTGTACAGCCATGAATATCTCAAATACAATTTTATCGCTATTTCCCAGAAACCCGATACCGCACTTTGTCGAAAAATGTTGTCAAAAGAAAGTATGAAGCCATCAAAGGTATTTCGACATTTAAATACCAAACAGCCAGACAAAAAGCCTGCATAATTCTTTGAAAGAAAGCTGAACTCCATCCGCAAGGAACAAGCCACTTTTACATCAGCAACCACTACGAATGAAAAAGCACTACTATCAAGTTATCGAGTTGCATTTCGCTCCGCAAAAACCAGTAAGCCACATACAATTGCTCAAGATCTGATGTTACCCGTAGCTATTGAAATGCTGTAAATAATGGTTGAGAAAAAAAGGCTGACAAGTTGAAAGCAATACCCCTCTACTCACAGTTGAAAATGTTAAGAAGTGCACGTACTTCTCATTCACTGGTATTTCTAACTATGCCCAATTTATAGCATTTGTAAGATACAATACTGGACACAGTTATTACAGAATATATTTTATTTTGTACTCCATTAGAGGTCCATACCATCGGAAAAAGTTTATTCGACACTTTCATGCAAAGTACTAATAAAAACGTGCGCTGCTATATGCACCAATATCGCCAAAGCTATGACAGAACATCGATCTGGTCTTATTGTTAGACTAAAAGAAAGAATGCCACACGGTTACACTGTTTTTACATCTAGAGGCTCTTCCATCAAAATCTTTACTTTCTGAAATGGATTGTGTTTTGTAAAATGTTATTAAAGAAGTGAATTCCATCAAGGGAAAGCTTTGCAGATTCATTTCGAAAAATTCCTGAAGACATGGGTTCTTTCTACGCAAGCCTTCTTTATCACACGGAAGTAAGACGGCTTTCCAGGGGTAAGGTCTTGAAAAAAGTTTTCCAGGTAAAAGCGGAACTTTTGATGTACCTGCTTGATGAGAAACTGGAATATGAGAACATATTTTCCAATTCCCTTCGGCTTCTTAGGCTGGCTTTCCTTGCTGACAATTTCGTGCACTTAACCACTCTGAATAGCAGTTTGCAAGGCCGCTATATTAACATAATAACAGCCACGGACAAAATTTGCGGATTTTTAAAGAAACTTGATCTCTGGTCGACGTCAATTGGAAAAAAAGGAGTTTAATTCATTCCAGTATGTTCAAGAACTCATGGAAGACTTAGTTAAGAATGATAATATGATAAATCCCCAGCACTTGTTTGCAGATATAGAAGGTAGTTTACACAATATAAAAAAACAGCTAAGAACAAGCTCGACGAACATGAAAGAAAAACTTATTGAAATATCATGTGATGGAATGTTGAAACTAGACTTCTTTTCTCAGAGCTTAGATTGGACCAAAAGAATGCAAGAATGCCCCAAGCTTGCAGACAAAACTATAAAGTGTTTGGTGCCATTTGCTACATCATATTTGTGCGAATTATGTTTGTCATTATCTACGACTGCCATCAAATCAAAAGTAAGAAATAGCCGCGAACTTGAAAATGCGCGCGCGCGTGTGTGTTTATGTGTGTGTATCGAATATGGAGACTAGATTTGCAAAGACAGTTTCTGAACAACATGCACATATATCGCATTAATGTTTTTACTTTGCAACTCGTTTTTATGTTTACAGTTATCTATGTTTAGGTCCTTGCATTTATTGAAAGTGTTAATACTTTGTCTGATTAATTTTTGTTTACTTTGTGAAAGACAGAAATAAACGCCTTGAAAAGGTATTTTGTTTTATTTAGGAAATACTTCCGCGACCCACACTTTGCGAACCACTGATTTAGAGGAAGGAGAGGCATTGAACAAGAACACATAGCGTTTAGCTACGAGAAGACGGTTATAGCTGTAGAAAGCCGTTTTATATATATTATTACAATACGTTCCGTTTTGTCTGCAAACGAAGTCTAGGAGCAGGGCACCTGTGCTTACGGTAATCACTCAACAAATCTTTACTATATTTGTCTCTTCAAACAAGTAAAGAGCATAGTGTTGTTTCTGTAACTGAGTTGCTGAACATATACATTGTTGGTCTTCCATACTTGTCAAAAGAATTGTATAAAAAGGACTGCATATACACCCATTCGAAATGTCAGTGTTTAAAAGTTGCTGCCAGCAGATTTTAATAAACCGCTGAGAATACTATACATGGTTTAAAGAAAACCTACCAAAAAAAAATTTTTTTTCGTGCGGTATTAAATTAAGCTGTTACTGTAAGCAAAAATTTAACGAAAAAGTGTTTTGTTCCTCATTCAAACAACTTTAACTAAATTGGTTCATTAAATTATATAAATTTTTTTCGTATAAATCTTTTGTAAGATAAGAATTTGAGCACAACATAATTCGTAATGTACAGCAAACTTTGAAGGTCTCTCTCTCTCTCTAAAAATAAGTACTTGCTGTACGAACATCTTCATTAACAAGTACGTCACTAATCTTTAAATATCCCGGCCTCTTTGAAATATCGTTGCACGCCACTGCTATCGGTCAAGGGCACATAGACATAGACGATCCTTCTCTAAACGGATATGTTGTTATGTAAAATTACTTGAACACTGATTTTGACGCTTTGATGCATGTTTCTCGTTATGGTAACTAACATGAGCTAACTCATCAATAGCCGCTGAGACGTTAAAAAGAAGCTTCTTAGATGAACGGTAATTGCATAAGACAAGAGGTATCACTTTTGCTGATAACAGTTGGATCTTGAGGACGGTTATTATCGACTTTTATTAAAGTGAATCCGCGTTAGTCGATGTAATAATAATAATAGATTGCATTTATGGCTTAGTCATGAAGGAAGGAACTGGACTACCTTCAGCGGTTTATGCAGCAACCGTATCTCTGAGATCTCCCCCAGGGGCAGTTTCGGGAAAATTTACTACAACGACCATGTTTATATCAGATCAGAGTGCCGCACTCATTATGGTCAGCTCTGTTACCAATTTAAGTGTTTACGTGGGCTTAATTACACACTAAGATTGGTTTTTATTAGAAACTCGCTTCCGGTGCGAATCTCAATGTATGTTTATAACGCGGACGCATTATCTGCTTCTTTGGATACGCTATTGAGCAGTCGGCGGCGCTGCAGTCGCCTCGAACGCAATCGTAATGATCGTAATTTGTACATAAATTTGTTACTGTATACGGATGCACACATCGCCTTGTCCCAGTTTAGATAACAAGATAAATATGAGGAGAGCCATGATTAGCGGACGCGTTTGCCACTCGCCTTCCAGCCAAGCACGATCGTTAGAAAAAAATATACAGGCTGTTTATTTGTAAACGATCTACTATCAATATTTCCTACACTACATAACATAAATGAAACAAAGCAACTATATCATTTTTGTCTGTAGGAGGAATAATAGACTGATGAATCAGTATTAGGTTAAGACCCACACTCCTACTAGTACTTCAGCTAACCCATTTTCATAACGTTGAATGGTACTATTTTCTTGGTAGTACTTCAAAATACTATTTTTTGTCGTGAGGATTTGTAAAGTTAAGGATTTGTACGTAAGAAATTAAAAAATTAATTTTATTTGGAAACTCATACAGTCTTTTCAAAACAAAATAGACTTTGAAGAGTAAGATGATACATGTGATACACATATTGCCTATTTCGTTTTTTTTTTTTTTTC
>JABXWE010010132.1:0-27624 GCA_014611495.1 Limonius californicus
AGCAGATGGTGCTATAAAAATTCATTCACCGTATTTTTTGATCATACCTCGTAGTACAATTTAGAACAAGCAAGAAAACAATCTATGGGCTAAACAAAGGAGTGTTGGGACGTCCAAACCAAAGAGCTCGCTGCCCCTGGCTTGCGATATTTGCTTTGATGAACAGATCTACGCAACCAGTGATGTTCAAGTTTACAGAATTAATTAAACTATAACCTTAATGAGTAAGTAAATGCTGGGCAACTAAAGGTTGCCTCACCAGGGTGGCTATTTTTCAAGTTTGTTTTTTTTCTGGTGCTACCCCCTGTTTGGTTCCATTCCACGAAAAAATCAGCTGTATGAAATTTGGGTTAAATAGGATAAAGGAAAGGGGTACCCCTTGATCCCTACATTTGAAAAAAAAAACGAAAAATCGCATAAAAATCGAATTTATCTTTTCATCTCAAAAAATATGGTACTGAAGTAATAAATTAACCAATAAGTTTACTATTTTCAACTTAATTATTAATGTTCTTGCTGTTAACTTTAATAATACAATTTATAACACTAGTATGTACAAAGTTTGTTAGACAAATATGACGAGAAAATTACTTTTTCTTTTAAAAATCCTTATTCTTGGCTAAAGTGTCTTTTTTATGCCCAGGAAATTTATGGAAGAGAAATTACGGAGGCATAAATCCTCCGAAGCTCTTCAGAGAAACTTTGCAAATCAAGAGGGAGATGAAATACTTGGGTGTGATTGGTCTATTGGCTTTACACAACGGTGATAAGACCGACAATAACCTATGGTTCACTAATATGGTGACCCAAAGTCAATCAAAGATAAACAATAAACCAGCTTCTTAGTGTTCAAAGACTGACTTGTCTCTGTATAACTGAAACATTCAAAAGCACTCCGACAGCAACACCAGAAGCTCTCCTGCAACTTCCTCCTCTAGATATAATAATAAAGGGCGAGGCATGCATGGGAGCGTATCGCCTAAATAGCACGGGCAATTGGAGAAGCACCCAACACACAGGGGGACACTCCAAAGTAATAAATGTAGTATCTAACCCAAAATTAAAAATGGGAACGGACTACATGTTAACAAAATACTCTTTTCATAAACCTTTCGAAGTACGGATGAACCGTAAAGAATGGAATCAAGGGGAACCACCAGACTTACATAAAAACATAAACTGTATTTGTTGAGCATTTAGCTAGAACGTAAACAAACGCTTGACAGGTGCGTTGATTTACCGGATGTGTATTTACGAAATATTCCTTGCGTTTCTAAATTAACGTTCGCGCCGTCAGAATTCTTTTTTAGAAAAGTTGGTGGTTCCGAAAAGAACCATTTTTTTAAGTAACGGTGTTTTATGGACTTGGAGACATCTGCATTACAAATATTGACGTAAAAGCAATCCGCTGTTACAAATCTTCTCTATCCATTAACATGGATTGACGGCAGCGAGTTGAGTACCTTCTTACGAATTAAAAAGAGAACAGCATCATCAATTTTGCCTATAAGTTTTTTTCTAACTCCGGGAGATTTTGGAGAAGAAAAAGTTTTAGTATCCCGAAACTCCTTTAAAATTCTTTTTACTGTTGCAACACTAACACCCACTGTTTTAGCAATAAATTGTACAATGTCAGTCAGTAAAATCTCAGGATTTTCATTTAAAGTAGTAGGGCGGCCCCTACGATTACACGTTTCTGGAACAACTTGCTCCATTTTAGGAAAATAAGCACCAGGCACTTTACAAACGTTCCGAAAACCGATAAGCACTGCTCAAAAAGCACACACTCTTAACCCGGTAATTACGAGTGCAAAGTAAAGGTTTTGAGCGTCAATTACTCCTTAAGTAATGAGGCACTAGCGTTATCTAGCGTAGACCAATCATAGGGCACGCTCGGGTGAGTCAAACACGTGCGTTTGTTGACGTTCTAGCTCAATGCTCAACAACAAGAGTTCAGAAAAGAGAAGACTAAAAATAAATAAGGAGAAAACTAAAGTGCTAGCTTTAAGAGACCAGAGGAAAGCAGTAAACATACGCGTGAACGGAGAAAAACTGCAACAGGTGGACAAATTCAAGTACTTAGGCACTATAATAGATACCAAAGGAAATGTATAAATAGATATTGACAACAGAATAAAAGCGGCATCCAACATGTTTACGGCAATAAAGAAATCATTTATAAATAAGAAAGAGATATCTGCGAAAACAAAAGTAACTGTATACCGAACTATATACACCCCAATACTAACATATGGAAGTGAATCGTGGGTCGTAAACAAAAGAAACAAATCAAAGATTCAAGCTTCAGAAATGAAATACTGAGAAGAGTGCTGGGAGTAACAAGACTTGGTAGGATCAGAAATGAAATAAGAGAGAGGTTAAAAGTAGTACCAATGCAAAAGAAAATAGAAGAAGGACAGCTGAGATGGTTCGAGCACTTATGCAAAATGGACAAGGAAAAAAAACCAAGAAAGTGTGGGAAGCAAGAGCAGAAGGAAAAAGAAAAGAAGGAAGGCCAAAGGAAACCTGGAACCAGGCGATTGCAGAAATATTAAAAAGGAAGAGCAAAACATGGAACCAGGCAAAAGAAAACACAGAGGACAGGAAAGAATGGAGAAAATTCTACAAAGCGTGAAAAAACAAGAAACCTCGGCACCCAATGGCTATAAAGAGAAAGGATCAAGTAAGTTACATACAGAAAAGAAAAGATTAATTTTAATATTTTAATCAGGGAGGGGGCGCACCCGTGGCCACTTATTCGAAAACCGCCACTGTTATTAATAATATTTCTAGATGTTGCGTAAGCTCTCAATAAAGTCTGGCAGAATGGACTGAAATATAAAATAGACAAGCTTGTCTAAACAACACAGCCAACTACTGAAATCCTACATTTCAAATAGAAACTTCAGAGTAAAATACGAAGATAGCTATTCAGAAATAAAAGAAATATCAGCTGCAGTTCCGCAAGGTAGCGTACCAGACCCATTCCTGTATCTCCTCTACACGAACGACATACTAGATGCGGAAGAAACGACCATCACAACCTTTGCTGATGACACTGCTATCATAGCGGTAGGTGACAGCATAGAAGAACGACACTCAAATTACAGACTGCCTCAGACAAAGTTAACAACTGGACCACGAAGTGGCGAATCAAACTTAACGAAGCAAAATCAGTGCATGTTTAACTACACCAACATAAAAATTAACCACCTACTATCGTGATTAACCAGAAAACGTTACCCCACGGAAATAATGCAAAATACATAGGATGACTCTTGACATAAAATTGAGATGGAAAGAGCACGTCAAAAAGAAAAGAGAAGAACTTAACGGGAAATTTAGAAAAATGTGTTGGTTAATTGGAAGGCATTCTGAATTATCATTACATAATAAGCTACTATATGTATAAACAAGTGCTAAAACCAGTCTGGACATACGGGGTGCAACTATGGGGAGGCACCAAGGACAGCGATGTACTAATGATACAAAGATTCCAGAACAAAGTACTACGAAGCATTGTTAATGCCCCGTGGTATATCCGGAATGACAACATCCACAAGGATCTAAAGATTGCGTTGAAATGCTACAATTTCTCGACGACAGTCAACAAGTGCGGCGGTTAAACCGTTGGAACTTGTTTAAGTGAGAAATGCTAAAAAAAAAGCAGAGTAAACACGTGAGTGAAGTGCAACAACATCCATGGAATGCTTCACTGGGAGCATATCCATAACACTGTGAAACCGTTATTATTAGAGACAAATTGTTAGATAGACTTAGTCTAGTTACAATTATCGCCTAACAATGTGCTAAAAAAACCTGTTATTAACATTATTCATTGTTTACTAGTCACAAATATGCACTTATGCCAACGGTATCACAAACCACGCCCTCGAAATCTCCTCCTTCCTACAACTACAACACATAGACATATTACTTATCTCAGAAACGCATGCAACATCAAGAACAGTTTTTAAAATCCCACGCTATAGTATCTATTACGCCAATCATCCAGATGGAACGGCTCACGGCGGTTCAGCAGTGATTGTCAAAAACAACATAGTTCATCACGAATTACAACACTACCAAACAGAAAAAATTCACAGCTCAATCATTCAAGTTCACATCTTTCCATACCCACTCGTTCTAGCAGCAGTCTACAGTCCTCCACGACACTCCATGTCATCTGCTGAATATGAGTAGTACCTTAAGCCGATGTCCCACTGTAAAAATTTGTATAAAAACTTTTATAAAAGTTTTTATAAAAACGATTTTGACAGTGTGACAGCAAGCAGTTTTATACAAATGACGTCACCGTAAAATAGTTTTATGGTGTCTGTATTTTAATGACGTCACGTAAAATGTTTTTATACAAACTTCTGACATAGAACCGTTTCTATAATTTGGACGAAAGCAAGCATTTGATTGGGCGTTAACGTCTACCGTCTGGATATTTGAATTGCGGCGCGAAACCTCGCGCCAGTCTTCATCTTCATGTTTAAGCTCACTTTCCACCATTGAAAGCACACATCGACCACTTCCTTCGTTTCGTTTCTTTAACCTCGGCCTAACCCACCATCTATGTTTATTTTTTTGGCTTTTTGTTTTTGGATAAGTGCATATCCAATCAAACTTATTGTAAGCGTAGTTACAACAGTAAATTTTGGTTCGGATTTAAACTTTCCATTACATAAATTGAAATAGCAAAAACTTTAAGCGCCAACCGCAATAAACCAATTTTAACCTCACTTTTCAGTGTTGCCTCAAACAGCTGATCAGGTTTGTATAAAAACTTTTGACGAATATTTGACAGTGGGACATACCTTAAAAATATTTTTATGGCGCATGAGGTCACACCGTTTGTATACAAATTTGTATAAAAAGTTTTTATACAAATTTTTACAGTGGGACATCGGCTTAAAGATCACTAGGAAACAAGTTCATAGCAGGAGGCGACTGGAATGCGAAAAATACAGCCTGGGGGTCGAGGCTAATTAATCCACAAGGACGCAACCTTTTACGAACAATACAAAACAATAATTTTGGATATATCTCAACTGGAGAACCCACTTATTGGCCCAGCAATCCAAATAAACTCCCCGATTTACTAGATTACGCAGTCACAGACAGTATAACACACACCTACACCAAGACAGAATCGAACCAAGATCTACTGGTCTACTGACCCAGTCATTATTACCCTTAGCACCACCAAGGAATCGCCTCCAAGACTTTGCAATAAGTATACAGACTGGGAACAATTTACATACTACCTAGATGAAAACCTTAGCCTGGCTATTCGAATCCAGGACAGTCAAGATCTCGATGCTGCTACTCAGTACTTGACCGCCATGCTACAAACAGCCACCTGGCAGGCTACTCCTGATACTACAATCACCAATCCTGAAGCAAATAACATCCCTCGCTATATCAGAGACCTCGTAGTAGAAAAACGCAGAGCCCGAAGACAGTAGCAGAGAACACGAACCCGACAAGATAAAATTTCCTATAATAGACTTGTCCACCGCTTGCACAACGCCTTACTGGAAGTACGCAACGACTCATTCAAAGATTATCTATCTAAACTCTCTCCAGACGACCAAACTCTATGGAAGGCAACGAAGAAATATAAACGACCGATAGTTGCACTACCGCCCATCAAAACACCCGACAATAGCTGGGCCAGAACCGATAAATTGAAGGCAGATACATTCGGAACACATCCAGCCGACGTCTTTACGACCCCTCCCCCCCAAGGGAATCACGATAACAACAAAATCGACTCCTTCCTGGACGCCCCCTGCCAGCTTCACTTACCCATAGTACCATTCTCACCAGCTGAAGTCCTTCATGAACTCCAATGCACTAATAAAAGAAAAGCTCCCAGATACGACCTCATAGTAGGAGAACTATTACACCACCTCCCATGCAAGGCAGTAGTACTTATCACCACTATCTACAACAGCATCCTGCGCTTAACCTATTTTCCGATGCAATGGAAATTCGCTCAAATAATAATGATTGCTGAGCCTGGAAAACCACCCCACCAATCCTCATCCTATCGACCAATAAGTCTCCTTCCCCTCCCGGCCAAGACCTTTGAAAGACTGTTATTAAAACGTATTAAGGATACAATCGACCTCGATCAGATCATACTTTCCTATCAATTTGGATTCCGCGGGCACCACTCGACGATACATCAAGGCCACCGAATGGTCACTCAAATAATGGAGTGCCTTGAAACCAAAAAGGTCTGTACAACTACACTTCTTGACATAAAGCAGGCCTTCGATAAGGTTTGGCACCAAGGGCTGCTGTAGAAGATCAAACTTCACTTTCCAAGCCAACTCTACTTGCTACTTAAATAGTACCTTGCTGACCGGATTTTCCAAGTCTAAATTAACAACACGGTCTCTGACTACCATCGCATTACATTAGGAGTCCCGCAAGGCAGCGTACTGGGGCCACTCCTTGACTTAATCTACACTTCCGACCTGCCAACCACAAACGACACAGTGATTGCCACATTTGCGGATTACACGGCTATTCTGGCAACTAGGGAATCACCGCAGGTTGCAGCCGATCGCCTTCAGCACCATCTGGACCTACTTCAGGATTGGACCAATCTCTGGAGGGTATCCGTTAATAGTGAAAAATTCGCTCAAATAACTTTTACCATCAGACAAGCAATCTGCCCACAAGCCAGATTCAACGACATTCCCCTCCCACCCAAGACAGAAGTAAAATACCTAGGGCTGCATCTCGACACAAAACTCACCTGGAGCTCTCATATTAAAGCCAAAAGAAAACAACTCGACCTAAAACTCAAGAAAATGTACTGGTTGTACAAACTTCTTCTATATAAGGTCATACTAAAGCCCATATGGACCTATGGGATACAACTTTGGGGCTGTACAAAGGCCTCTTTTACCAAAATATTACAGGGGTTCCAATCTAAGACCCTCCGCTTAATCACTAACTCACCCAGGTACATTCGGAACGATACCCTCCACACAGATCTGAACTACACAACTGTTGCACATGAAATTCAGAGACTCGCCACCACCTACCATTACCAGCTCACAGGGCACGATGTCCTCATCAAACAGCTGTCTAACCCACCCGCAATTCCCCGCAGACTCCAGCGAAATTGGCCACAGGACCTCACCCACCAGCCTCCACAGCCATAACATACCATATCCGGGAGAATAGCGCTGGCTATATCCCCCCACAAGACATGTTATCTCACCATTTACTTATTACTCAACTCAAGAGTAGATTGTAAATATGCAATAATAAACACAAAAAAATATGCACTTTGGAATAGGAAACTTTGAGCGCGGGTGAATCTGTTCGGCCCACTAAATGAACGCTATAATCAATAATCATAATATACGCACGGTCAGGCGATGTTTGCCGAATACAGAGAATCGTATGGGCCGAATAGATGCCACCTTCACGCCTGCCAATTTAAATGCGCAAGGCGATCGCGAACTTCGCTGCAAAAATCGCGGAATGTATGACAATTTAAACGTATTTTAATTATTATTTAAATACAGAAAAGAAATGATTAATTTCAATATTTTAATCAAGGAGGGGCCGCACCCATACCCACTTATTCAAAAACCTGTACTGAATTGTGAGGAGTGTAGAATTAATATGTGTGGTGAAAAAATTATCCTTAATAAAATAGAATTATTACCTTTAAAAAGAGATTATGGCAATGGTGAATGCTTTAAGTACCTAACAACACCATCACAAATTGTTATAAAAGCAGTAAAGATTTTTATAGATTTGTTGATTGTAAAAAATCCGCACTGCTCACCTAAGAACAATTATGCTGGAATGTCTAAATAGTAATGATAAATTCTATGATCATTAACAAATTTTTAACGAAACTTTTATTTATATGTAAATGTTTTTTCTGGATATTTAAATCCAATCAATACAATTAAAAAAATCACCAATGTGGATAATTTAGTGACTTAATGTGTTATACTATATGCCATAAAAAATAAAAATGTAGCTCAAATCAAGTTACGAAGTTTGCAATATTTTGAAACAAATCTAGGTTGTGTTCCAATCTATTTATTCGCAGTGTCAGCAGAGCAGAGCAAATAATTAATTATAGTAATTATGTGGTAATAATGAATTACAGTTTTCAATAATTGTGATTGCACTTAATTATATTTCTAACAGGAGAAGAGTAGTTGTATTTGTAACTGTAGTAAATTGCTTAGGTTGATAGTTGATAGTAACTATGATAGTAGTTAATTGATTTTCCCACTCAAGTAATATTAAAATGAAAAGTAATTAAACATTTCAAAACCAATTAAATATAAAAATAGATATACTGGCTAGTTCCTTTGCTTTTTATATTTTTTATGTCAATAAGTAATTATGATTCAACTTCTTTTTCTTTACATTATTTTTTGGTCTCTCATAATTTGTAATTGTGATTAATTACTTGCAACACTGTCAGAATTCACATGCTGATAGGATTTACATACATTTACAGAGCAAACAGAAGATTTTGCCTTCCTACTGATGTCAGATGGTAAAACTGTGATAGGTGCTAAATTTTTCCACAAATTTATATATGCTACCTAACGTACGTAAAAGAATTGCTAAAAACCTGCATCTTAACATTTATTTCTTTACCTTATATACTCTTCGGTTTATAAAAGCACAAGAGAGACTCACCAGTTGCTGTGATGTATTCATCGCCTTCCAATGGATGGATAATTCCAGCACTAGGATCACCAAAGCTTAATCTATTTATCCTATGAGTAAAATTATAATCACTATCAGACATGAAAGCACTAATATGAATGTGCCCACGTGGTAGATTCAAACTCTTTCCAGCAGTTATATGAAAATTACCGGCTACTTTGTTGAGGACAAGTGATCCGTATATTCGACATGCATCGTATGGTCTGTGTGGTTTATCACTGCGGGCTGGCATTTCAGCAAACAAACTCGTATGGCTGCTGCGCCAAAGAAATTCCTGGAATAATGAACATCACAGTAAATTGTGTCCTGCTTATTCTACTGAACGTACCTGTATTGCATGATACTCTTCTCTAAGGTACAAATTAAAATGCTGTTTGTTTTCAAAGTGTTTCCTTTGGTTTGGTGCTAATTCAAACCATGTGTCTTCTTCTTCAAGAGACCCAAATTTGAATGTATTTTGATTCGTTGAATCTAATATGTCGGCACCCAAATCTAACAGAAAAATTGACTTATATCTTACATTCTGTACAATTAAATATTTATTTATTAATTATAATCACAATTACATGTAACTAATAACTCAATTAACGGTACGTACTTGAACACGGCATTGCCACTGTGATGTCTACATTTATTTTCAGTTTTGCATCGAAATCAGTATCTGGTGAAAATTTAAACACAAACTTGCTGTGCAGATAGTAATTTATTTCGGAGTATATCAACCAAAATATTAAAGCGAAGCTGAAAATCGACACTAAAACGATCAATAATTAGAGTTGATGAATGCACTGATGTACAAAACGTACGTGTTCCTCCAACTGGCGATGTCTCTTTGTAACTGTCTTCTAGTTTTGGGAATAAATCCAGTTCTTTTACTTTACTGAGCTTCGATCCTCTGTACCTAACAATGCTAACTTTTTCTTGTTCCATTATACCTCGATTTTTAATTTTTCCTGATTAGTAATTCAAAATCTAGTCTTCCATTTACATGCTTCGACACTCCTCACATTCCTATTTAAATAATGCCGGGTATATTTAGTTGGAGTTTTTTGTCTGCCACGACGTCTATGTATCTCGAAACATAGTAATTTGAGGTTAATATTTAATAATTAGTAAGTTTGTTTTGTTTATAATTCTCTTACAGAAATCTGTTTTTTTCTGTTTTATGCAGAAGTTATATGAGTTTCTGTTAGAGGGCAGCACATAATAAGTTACACAATTATGAAGAACAGGGTTTTATTAACTATTATTTTAGCCAATAGTGTGTTAATGGACCAGTACCTATTGGATTAATTTTTTCGATTTTATTATATTTTGATTTATTTAATAATCTGTTTTCATGTTTAAGGTATTAAAGAGACGAGGTGTGTAAAATTTAATACCAAACTCTTCAATATTCATATAAAAAAGCCGGTCTATTCAGGCAGTGGAAGTTTAAAGGAATGAAATTCCTTTACACTGAGTTCATGCAGGGGGCTAAAACAATTCGAAAATTAAGTGTGGAAATGTATTTGATTGTCCTTCATTAGCGAATTATTGATAAAAAAGTAAATTATAAGTTTAATCGCACGGTCGCTCGAATTAGTTGTGTAACATAATTCGGTTAGGTGGCTACAGCAATGTTTAAAATTTATGAATCACTCTATCATATTGATAAGTAAGGTGCCGTGGGGTGACTTGGCCCAGGGGGTAACTGGGCCATAGTTTAGCTCCTACCAAATTTATTGGAAATTTTAATATTTACGTGTTGGCATCGCTGAATTTAAGTGTTAGGTACCATCATAAAACAACGACTCTGACCTCATTTGCAGCTCTGGTTTAGTGGTGACCAGTTCTTGAATATTTCAGCTTCTTTTCTGCAGAACAACGTGGTGTAGCAGACATTTTGGAGATTGTTAAAGCAAACATCAGTAAGTATTTTTGCCATATATCTTGGCTTTGCATAAAGATTAGACATAATTGAATTGATAAATGTGTTTGTTAGCATTTCTTCTGTTCATGTTGTGTATTTGTCATGGGTGGCCCAGTTAGCCCGGAACTGGGCCATATGTCAGGGGTAACTGGATCATCTGGGACCGAGTTACCCTAATAGTTTGTGCTGGTTTTATTCCAGGTCATGGTGCGAACATACGTAAGAAAAACACAAAATGGAGCCGGCTTTGTTTACATTGCTGAGGACCTTGAACCTTGGTGATGTAAAAAACGACAACAAAACAACCCGTGGCGCAGCTATTTTCTATAACATTCCTAGGTCTACATTGAAATACTATGTACTTACTTGGTACTCGAGGGAAGAGCAGCACATCGCAAGAGCGCAAAGGAGGTGGTGGTGTGACATCATACCTATCTTCTACTGAGAAGAGGAACTTGCTAACAGTATCAGGGTAATGGAGAAAAACGGATTCGGGCTTTCTGGAGAAGATGTGTTAGATCTAGTACAAGCGTACATCGAGCAAAATAAATTACAAACTCGTTTTAAAGACCAACGACCAGGCACGGACTGGTTTATTTCTTTTAGAAAAAGGCATCGCCTTTCTCTGAAAAAACCTCAGAGTATAGAGCATGCTAGATGTGACCAAATAAATCCGTGGGTCATCTATGATTTTTTTGATAAAATGACTAAAATTGTAAAGGAACTGAAGCTAGAAGGAAAGCCAGATTTACAATTGTGACGAGACATCATTTTGCCATGACCCATCAAAAACCAGGATTGTTGGAGCTATTGGTATACAGAGTCAACGCAAAACGAGTTCATCTGGGAGAGAAAATACATCAGCATTGCTATGTATGTATTTTCGCTGTTGGAAGAACGATTCCACTACTGTGTGTTTTTAAAGGAGAATATGTGATGGAACATTGAGTAGACCAAGAGGTAGCTGCACAAACTGCTTTTTCTGCAACCGAACGAGGATGGATGAAGACAACATTATTTTACAATTGGTTTAGAGACGTTTTCCTAAACAATATTGGCACAGCAATACCAGTGTTGCTAATTTATGATGGCCATTCAACGCATATTTCCACATAGTTGATCTGATTAGCATAGGAAAATGATGTCACCATCTTGAAATTGCCACCTCACACAACACACCTCATTCAGATTATACGTTCCTATTATTTTAGAAAAAGACAATAAGGGTAAGGTTTTTTAAAAGACACAGCCAAACCATGAAATTCGCAGCAACAGAGGAAGACGCATAGATCAGAGAGGCTGATGTTGTTCGAAAGTTATCAAAACCTATCACTAGCACTTCCGCTCGTTATCAGAACATGATAAGTTTCAGCACTGACCTAACAGATCTGACAAACATTTATTAAGTTAAGATCCAATACGCATTTCCGTAAGTAGCCTACTGTATCTTAAGATTTATTTTTAGGAAAAGTTTGACTTCAGTTAAAAAAAAATTAAGTTAAAATTGAAATGTCTTATGTTTATGTTACGTTAAGTACTTACATAACTTCTTCTCTAAACAAAATGTAGTTTTTTACATTGTAATAATAATAAAACCAAATTTTGTATTTTGTATTTTATTTTTTTAGTGCCTTATTTAGTATTTAACTAGATTAAGGTCAGTTGCAATGCCTCTGGCGTCAATATCACTAAAATGATTAGCGTGATTGTAATTTTTAAAGGATATTTAAATGTTTACAAATAGGCCCAGATACCCCAATTCAAACTAACAGAACTTATAGGAAACATAGACCTGACTGGTCCAGTTACCCCATGTTGACGGGGTAACTGGACCCATACGGGAATATTTTTTTGGTTTGTTTTTTTAACCTTAAATGTTCATAAAGTGATACTGAAACATCCTATCCCTTAGAGTAAACAACATAGTTAAAAATATTTAACAATAATTTAAACCCTACTTAGAAAAGACATAGGAGTCTGCGGGCTTTAAAGTCAATAATTCAAAGTCACGTTGTAAAATCATGACCTAATTACCCCAGGAAACCTTAGGGTATTTTGAATGACATGTCTTACAAGTATGAATATCTGAAACTACTATGAGAACTACATTTCAAATATTAAAGGTAAAGATTTATACAAATACAATGAACTTCATCAGAAATGCATCATAAAATAGTTGAAACATTCTAGCCAAAGCCTTAAACTACAATAGCAGCAAATCACTAATAGCAAGCACAAGTACTTTAGAAAGAATGAAGTGTTAAAGGGGATTTAAACGTTCAAAGAAATATTACAATATACAAGATCTATCTACAATAAACAAGGGCTTACTGCAGAACCTAGTGTTTACCGAACTTCTGAGAAAATTAATTACGTTTAGAATAAACAATTTGCGACCTTACTCATACAAAATGCAAAACAAGCTATGATGTTATAAAAAACCACTGTTACATAAAATTGGAAACCAATCGGAAAAAATAAAAATATAAAATTTATGCAAAAATATAAAATTTGTGCAAAAATATGCAGACTTTGCCTAAATATGCAAAATATGCATTAACTAATTAGTGTTAATTAACTCTAAACACCGTGATTCGCCCACATTATCGATTGTTTCGCAAGATATGGAAAAATTACATTATATGCAGTTTGCATAAAATCATTATTTTCATTTCCGTCTGCTTTTTTCTGTTTGAAATTGAACGATTCTTTAGTAATCGAGACTACATCGGTATGTTGAAAGTATTAGATGTGTGTAATGATAATGACAATGCCACTGGTGTGGTTAGGGCATGTGGGGAAAGGTGTCCAAATCGTCGCCATTCTAATGTAAAAACTATAAGACATGTAGAACAGAGATTACTGGAAACAGGTCATTTAAATCCACGAGAAAATTAGGCAGGACGTTAACCTACACTAAGCGTCGATCATAATTGGTCCACAGATTCTACCTAAGCGACTTAATTCGGCCTTATAACTTCAATTTTTAAAAGAAAATTTACCACCGCCGTTGCTCGATGACGTTCCATTAGCAGTTACATCAAATTATTGGTTTCAACACGATGGCGCACCGTCACATGGAATACAAGTGCGAAATTTCGTGAATAAAAATTTCCCTGAAAGGTGGACTCATACCATGGCTTCCTAGATCACTGGATCTGAATCCTTTGAATTTCTTTTCCGGGGGCCATTTGATAGAAAACGTTTACCGGGCAACTATTGTGAATCCTGAAGATGTCGTAGCTCGTATTAACGCTGCTGTTACACCAGCGTTTCTCAACCTTTTAGTATTTGCGACCCAATTTTTCATCACAATTCTTATCGCGCCCCCCCCCCCTCTCATACAATCATTTTTACTGAAATCGTGCTGTAATTGTAATATTAGTTTCTATTTAATTGTATTTTGACCCTAAAGCTACACTACGACCTTAATTCTTAATTATTACAAACCCTAAAAATTACCACGAATAGGTAAATATATTTTTCTACAAACGTCAGTGAAAGTTTAATTTTTAACGCATGCTGTCAGTGTCTAACATGTGATTTTATGGCACCAGTGCTAAAAGTAATTTACTTTTAGCACTAGTGCTAAAAGTAAATGACGTGATTTACTAAAAACATTGGTGCAATATTACAAAAAAATTAAGAAATTTTGAAGTAAAGGAATATTTATTTACTTAATTAAATGGACAGTTAGAGAAACTACAGTTAGAATAACTAATCTGAAGTGGATAGTGTTTTAGTTGCAAACAAAAAATTTTCTTCGTCGCTGTCACGCGATTTGAAGTTACTTGTCAACAAACAATTGAATTTTCATTACCTTAGCAACAATAAACTTTATGAATAATTGGATTTCAAAATGATATTTTAAAAATTTCATAACGTAAGAAATGGATTGATTTGTACTTTTAATGGTGTTTGTAGAAAAAATAGTGTATGATATATGTGCTAAAAGTGATTTTATTTTGTTCTCACAAAATAAAATGTCACTTTTAGCACTTATATCATAAATAATTATTATATTTGGCAACACCGACCCGCTGCATTGATAAAACCAGAATCGATGCCTCTCAATTGCTCTCTGTCTTACTTCCACCATATCGGACATTCTCGCGGCTTCGAAAATGAGATGCCAGGATAAGGAAAGAGCGAACAAATGTAAAGAAGAAACGGCGGAGAATAACACGACCAAATGGGAAAAGAAATAAGAAAGTGGTGAAGGAAAGCAAAAGGAACGCGGGAAGTGGGTGAAGGAAAAAAGCTATTAAGGGAAATAGGAAATGGGATAAAGGAGAACAGAAAAGGGGGAAAAGGAAAATGGAATCAAATAGGAAGGGTATAAAAGAAGGCAAGGAGGAGGAACGAATGGAAGAGTTACCAATTATTTTGTTTTTAAGAAGAAAAGGTGTTTAAGGGTTTAAAAAATTTTCAGCCCTTGCGGAGAATAGGTGACGTTGAGGAATGGGTGCTCGTATGGGACAGCATCGCCGTAACGGCGTTAACCTGACAAACGCTGCAATGATGCAGCGAAGAATAGCGCATGTTTGCAATATTGACTAAGAACTTACCAACGACCAAATAATTAAGACATCGTCGGTGGGTTTGTTTTAATCACACTATTTTATACATAAGTCAAATTAGCCAGTTGTATTTAGCGGCGCCGCGACAACGGTCGCAATGTCGGTATTTTTATACTCTTGAAAATTCCAAATTCGTATTGTTGACAAGGGTGGTTATGGAGGAGTTGCCTGATTACACCAGTGTCCCAATATCTTGTACCGTCATACTTTTCCGGCGTACTTGCAGAAGCAGATCGTATCAGTTCCTATACCAACCGATCAGGAAGGAACCGAGTGGTATCCCACAAAAAACGATTATTTTGTTAGTTTAGCCGAAGGGTTTTCGACTTGATTGCTCTCCACATAGCGTCGTAGAATTCAGAACGTTTTATGTCACAACGATAACCATGTCCTCGCTAGTTATGATGCTCTAAGAAAAAGGCTTTTGCTGTCCATGGCTCTTCCCAACGGCGTAACCCGCATTTAGATAATAGCTCATTCACTGTGGGTAATACAAGATTTTCGATAATTCCAAAAAAAAAAACAGTCATAATTGGAAGCGGATCCTGAAACTCCGGCGGTTTAATATGAAAAATAGCCGAATAGCACTCGATGAGGACTACCGATCTCCAGTTCGGTTTCCACGAAATGTCTCCGTTTCCCGTCCGCCAAGATTCTTCAGATTTTCACGACTATTCGAATTTCGAAAGTTTCAATATGTTTACGATTTTCCTACTACATTGCGACGATTTTTTCTGCTGAACTAGAAAAGGTGTCAAAAAATCTGAAGGGGAGGGGAGAGAAATATGAGAAAATTCGAGGCGAAGTAGTCCCCGATAGCGCATGTTTCCTCATGAGCGCCACCGGGATTTTAGGGTTTTAGGCAAACGGCGATTATTTTCACTTATAATATCACAAGAGCTGAAATTATTTCCGTAAATTTTTTTGAGGTCACGAATATTTTGAAAATTACCCCGAGTCGCGCAGCGACGAGGGATAATTTTCTTAAAATATTCGTGACCGAAAAAAAATTTACGGAAATAATTTAAGCTCGTGTGGTATTCGGTAAGAAAATTTCACACCCCAAGTATAAATCAAACCTGACATTTTAAATTAATTTCACTGGTTGCGAAGTCGACCAAGGTATTGTTGTTGTTGACATATGACATATTTTACAAGTAACCTCGCCTCGAAAAAATTTCCGGAAATTTTTCTGGTTACAATGGTAACGAGTTAAAACAAAGGCATCTTATTGGTTTTAAAGTAGAGGTGTGAAATTTTCGTTAAAAAAAAACAAAAACGGCAAGACGTCCAAGTGACTTCGTCTCCCAAATGACTTAAAGACGAGTTGGCTGCACCCATGCTATTCGGCAATAAATGTCATGTTTATAATCAATAATGTGCGAATATACACGCTGTCAATTTGCAAACGTACAATGTGTTATACACTTCGTTCCATATGAAATGCACCACCCGTTAAAAATAAAGCTACGGGTTTGAAACTTTGCTAAAACAATGTTTTCTTATTGCGTATGAAATGATCAGGTTTTCATAAAAAAAGATTAACAATTATAGGAAAACAATAACAACAACAAAAACAAAATTAATAATGTGTAACATCGCGATGAACAGCAATGCAAGCATTTACACGTCGTGATGAGCTTTCTATCAAGTGGTCTATGTTTTCCTGGTGTATCTCGTTCTATATAACCTCAAAGTTGGTGTCTCAGTTCGTCTAAGTTGTTAGGAGCTCTTGACAATAATCTTTGTCGCCGGCCCATCATGTCCCAAAGATGTTCGATCGGCGTAAGTTCGGTGATCGTGCAGACCAGGGCAACATTTGCAATTGTGCTTGTTGGAGGTACGTTCTGGTAATGTTTGCAGTGTGTGGACGTGCGTTATCCTGTTGGAAAATACCGTTTGGAAACGTCTGCATGAATGGTACTGCAACGAAGTGTCCAGTGCGCGGTGTAAATAAATTTTAAATTAAATTTTGTGACCGCGTAGTGTAACATAAAGGCGCTGGTGGCGCTGGCATTCAGGATTGGTACCCGTCTCCCACCTTGTTTCTATTATCAGTAGGTCTCCCCGCCAACATAAAAATTATTAACAACATTTTAGACTGGGAATGGAAGGTATAAATGCCAACCGCAGCTCCCAAAACAAGTAACTTGAGTCCGAACGAGTCGAGGAAGAGCTTCAATCGAGATCCAGTCAACCACCGTTTAAATTACCTGTTACCAAAAATCTAGTCTAGTTAAAATACCTGTTCCAGTTAAAGTAAATATTTTGTTAATGCCAGTTAACTTTAGTTTGTTTGCAAAGTCAAGCCCGCCCGTGTAACATTTGTTCGCTCAGTTGCTTAGGGGTCATATTGTCCTTTTTCAATTCGAGCTACGAACTGTTGTTCAGCGAAGTGTGGGAATATATATCTAGCCTAAATCACTTGGGTTGTTTCCCTGTGAACTTACGCTGTATATAGGACCAGTCGAAAAGTTTGGTTTGAAATAGGAATTTGGGTCATTCTCCCTATTCGTATTATTTACTTAAACTTCAGAAAAGATTAGTAAAGGTATAATTCTTTTTCTCAGTAGCTTAGGGGTTGTTTCCCCTTTTCAACGGAGCTAGCGAAGTTATACGTAGGGTTTTGTAGCCTTAAGCTGTAAAAGAATCATTTTAATGTTAGATTCAAATCTATCACCAATTCCCCGTTAAATCCCATATTTCCTAATTTATTACAGAGATCCGAAGATTAACTAAGGGAGTGTATTAGGTAAAATACGCTTATTTAATTGCACTAATTTGTTGGCCCCAGTCGAGCGACCTGCAGGTGAACGTAACCGAAAACTTCCAGGTTATAATTCGTAAGTTGAATTTATTCACTCCAAAACACCGAGATTTATAGACGTGACCGGCCGAGAGCCAGAGAGTGCCGCCCGTTTGAACCCGCAACAATTACTCGCACATGTAAATGTCAATTACACAAAAGCTGCTAATTAGTTTATTTCAGGAACACCGGATATGCAAACTAACGTAGTTGATTTCCACGTGCTGTTGTAAAACTTTATATTTCCCTAGATCTTGTTTGCATGCAATTTGGGTTGCATACCACGCGGGGCCCATAAACTCCGTTATTTGGGTAATTGTACTAATATTGTATTAATATTTATATTATTTTCATCCTGTTGTATAGGTAAATAAGGTATTAAGTTTGGTAAAAAAATTATGTTAAACTTGAAGATTCATTTTATTTAATTGTAAATAATCCATATTACTCTCAGTAATAAATAAGTACATTCTAGATTGTGTGTGTATATCTGCATGTAATTAACTAATGCAAATATAAATAATAAATTGTTTAATCCACTACCTTTGTATAGTTTCTTTAGTCTTAAACACGAACACTGCACATGAGCTATCCAGAGCATTCCAACTCCTGAAGCAAAAGGGGTGGACTGTTACAGTACTATTACCGGTTCCAGGATATTATGAATATAGCGATGAGAAAGCGCCTGTGACGAACACAAGTGGTGATCTTCTACCGAAACAAATGGCACCCCAAACCATAACTCCAGGTGTTAAAGCTGTATGGCGTCTTTCAACAAACTCTAGATTTCGTCTTTCTCCTCGATATCGACGTACCTTCCTACACTCGTCATTTGCCCACAAACAAAATCTTTATTCATCACTGAAGAGAATGTCATTCCATTGCTGATTCCAATGCTGCCGCTCTTAACACCAAGCAAGCCTAACAGCCTTGTGATGTGCAAGGGAGCCGCTGGAATGGACGGTAGGATCGCAATCCAAAAGAAGAGATTCTTCTGTAAATTGTTGCCATTGACACGCGGCGGTGAAGAGCTCGCATCCAGTCTGCAGCAACATACCTTGTTATTTGAAAGAGGTCTCGTGTAGCCATTCTCCGAAGAAGTCGATCTTCACGAACATTGCTGCTACGAGGAGGTCTACCAGCTGGACGATGTCGCTGAATGCCTTCTTCTGACCAAGCAGACCATATTCGTGCAACTGTAGTGTGGTTCCGATTTGCCCTACTACCAATTTCACGAAAAGAAAGTCCAGCTTCTTTCATGCCGATAATTCGACCTCTATCAAAATCGGAAATGTGGTTAAATTTTGTACATTGTCTTACATTTTAAAACATTAATTCACAAAATGTAACAAAATCGCGAAACAACTAATTAATGTTTACTAGATATTGTTTTGTTTCTAAGCAACAAGTCGGGGAAAAGATGTTTTGCTACTATTGAATAACATTGTGCTAGAACTGTTTGTTACGGGCCAAACGAGCTTTCTCGTCGACCCGTAACAGGAAAGATGGAAAAAGGCCTTCGGTTAAGCTCAGAGAAGTAGGGGGGTTCACGGAAACCGCTTACGGGAGAAAATCTTCCTAGTCGTGTACAGGGTATGTCGGAACTTTCCGCGTTATTGTTTCACCGGAAAGGTGCTGGTGGAACTGGGAGTCGCAAATCGCCCGCAAGGGCTCGCCGCCCCTGGATTGCCGCTTTTACTTTCCTAACACAGATCTGCGCAGCCAGTGACCTTCGAGTTTACAGAAATTAATTAAACTTTAACCTAAACGAATAATGAACGCTGGGCAACTGAAGGTTGCCTTACTTTTAATATTACAAGGGAATTAAACTGTTTTATTTCTTAGTTATTAACGGAACACTGATAAACAGGGGAAACAATCACTGTATAGTACATTGGCAAGTTTTACCTTAGTTTTCTCTTCGGTACGGAGTAAAGAAAGGCACAATTGGGGTGTTCTTGGGTTCTTCGGGAAGTGGGGAAAATGCGCAGGCACGCCCCTGATGGCTGGCTCACGATGAAGACAACATTACAGTCAGGACTTTCTCTGATGAAAAAAAGAAAGACGGGAACGTCAGGAACCAAAATCTCCGGCGCTGCACGGGATTATCACTTGCAACGGCTCAGAGGAGGCTCTCACGGGGTTGAAGGGTGTTAATCCGACCCAAGTCAAGAGAACAATTTCACTGAATTGTCTTTACAAAAAGCTGACACTCTGCTAATATTTTTAATACTACACAAGTCGAAGATTTTATTGCCTAACGCAAAAAAAACCGACACGTTATATTCATTTAGCAGAGGAGCTGCTCACAACTCCGTTTCCAAAAACCACGTGCGTTTACTCCCAGAAGCTAGCGCTCACTTCTGCCTTGCCTTATTTTGTCATCGGCGCCGAGATGGTAACGGGCAACCGAGTCGAGCGAAGGTGTTAAATCGACTAACGAAAGAACGAAACGCGAACACCAAACAGCTGGAATATTTCATCATATTGAGAAATATGTCGCATGAGTTCTAGAACAAATTCTCCCACGTGGAATTTCCGGCCATTCTACCAACGAAGAATTCCAAGAACTGTTTTCGATCGGCATTAAACAGAGTAAACATACATGTCAAGCGTTCGATTAAGTTTCGAAAGATGCGACCCATAAATTAATCTTTGGAAATAATAAAATAGCATTCGGCTTAGGAGCGGCAATTAAAATAGGATTATTAATTCAAATAAAGCGGCAAAATCAAACAAACATAACATGTTCAGTGAGATATCACGAGGGGATTTGAAATTAGTTTGTTAGGGTACCTAGAGCTTACGGGGTTGAATGGGAAATGTTACCTTATGAGGCTTGAAAATTTCTCCTTCATGTTGTAGAAACGGTTTTTACAAAATTTCATTACCATTTTACTTCCAAAATATAATTTTGGAATACTCGCTATAAACATTTCCTCTTTCAGTGCTGTATCTAATTAAAGACGTAGCGATCTTCTCTACGATCCGCTGACGTGTAAATAAGAAAACATACTAGTTTAACATTTTTGTTGTTGTTGGTATCGGTACAATAGCAGTTAAAAACAATTGCAGAGACCCTTTAGAGAATAAAATCCAACTGTATTTTCATATTTACAGAATACAAAAGCGTTACATTTTCATGGCCGTTTGGGACTTAAAAAGGTTACGAATGGATAATAGGTTGAAATCGAGTTTGCCAGTGTTAGTCTGTGCTGGTAGAAATTGAAAGTTTCCACAATTCCATCGCGCGAACGAAAATAATGTAGTTTAGTTCAAGCAGTTTAGGATTCACTGAATAATTAATATAGCATTCAAACCATTATCAGCACAGTGTTTACAACGCACTTTATCCCTACATTTGAGCATATCCGGTAAACAGCGTGCTGAAAGGTCGAATGAGCATGAAGCAAACCCTCAGGAATTGTGATTGATGTTGTGGTTAGTCAAGCGCATACCGAGATCTCGGTACAGAATGTTGCATCCGCTTTGAAGGGGAATACTGCTGCTTTATTGTAATAAAGATCGTTCGTTTTGCTATTATTTTGTTCTTAGGTATTTCATATATAAGCTAGCGAACACTGTATTTGCATATGTCAGTTAAATTGGTAGTGATAGGATAGAGAAATAACTAAAGTTACTAACTTACATCAAACTACATAGTTCAGTTCCTATTTGAATTAATGGACTGTATTTTGCTGTAAGTACGTAAAAACCGATTCAAAACTTTGAAGTAAGGAGAACTACCTACTAGCGGAATACATATGAACACAATTATTTTTAATTTAATATTTATCTTTATTTCTTTATCATTCATTTCCTCTTTTACCTTACGATGTCGAGGTTGCCATTCATACATTCGGGATTAAATGAAGGTGATGGGTCCCCTTTGGACTTGCATCACGCTCCTCCCGCTCCCCTCAACTATATTCGCTCTATCAATTTTCACTATTTGTGTTAATTGTGTGTATGATGATGTGTGTGGCTTTGTTACTTCTCTTGGTCAGCCAGTGGCTAGGAGAAGCTTCGTTAATTGTAACCCAACGTCGAATGGATTCCCGAGCTTGATACCGACCTTAGGAATTACAGAAAAATTTCTGCCTATCCCAAGGTTCGAACCGAGGACTTCGCATTGCGAGCCTAGCCCTCTTACCACTGAGCTACTCGGGGTTATTCATTTTTAATTTAATAAAATTATAAATGACCATTATATTTCGAAAGAATAGATACTGTAAGTATAGAAAAATGAATTTTTCGGCGGGATTCGTTAGCAACAACTTTGTTCTACTCGGGATTAAAACGCTTATCAATATTTCTTAACGACTTAAGAGCGGCGTTTAAAATTAATATTAAGGATAGAGTCAACTTAAGGAATGTCTTTTTATCAATGGTTTCGTGGCGGTAACAGGTTTTGAAGGAAAGTTCAACCTAGATACTGAACAATAAGAATTAAGTAACCGGCGCCGACAAGCGGCGTAGGTAAATTCACAACACATAGTATCTACGTTTGAGAATTCCTCCACATTTTCTTGTAGAATAATCAAAGAATTTGAGCTTCCGCTGTAGGTGTTGAGAGAAGAACTAAAAATACTTCTTCTGACGGTAGTTCGCTTCGGGATTTTGTAACGGCGGCGATGCGTTGTTAGTAAGTATGGTTAACTTTGTTGAATTTCTATGAAAAGAAGTGTTAAATAAAATAAGTTCAAAAAAATCTAATCGCAAATTACAGGAGCAAACTAAATAAATTTTAAATTCTAAAACTGAGTAGAAATCGTGAATATCTTCAACTTCTTTTGCTTATTCTTTTGGACATCAACAGCATCATCGGCAGCATGCAAATAGCAAACAAAAACAAGGAGCTGGCCAGGAAAGGGCTGTAAGTTGATTTTCATGAAGGGTGCAAGGCGGGGCTGACAATCCCTAGATGACCTGCTTCAAAAAATTAAAAGACATATCAACTACCCTAGAACATATTACATCACTTGACAAGGGAACCGCTTCCATTTTTTCCTCTGTTCAACAAAAACAAGGAGCTGGCCAGGAGAGGGCTGTAGGTTGATTTTCATGAAGGGTGCAAGGCGAGGCTGACAATCCCTAGACGACCTGCTTCAAAAAATTAAAAGATATATCAACTACCCTAGAACATATTACATCACTTGACAAGGGAACCGCTTCCATTTTTCCTCTGTTCCATTTCAGAAACCAATTAGACCATTTTCAGCGCAAATAGCTTTACTAAAGTCTCTTCCGCAGTGTGGAGCTTCTTTTGTTTAGCAATCCAGTAAGCAACTTTATAGGAAACTTCAAGCAAAGGCTTTCTTGAAATGGCGAATCCAAGTTTTGGAAGTGTCCCTGCTTTTTCGAATTGAGCTGTTTCGTACGAAAAACCCGCATGCAGTTTCAGCATTGACAGACGTGAGATTTCCCCATCAAAACTCACAGACCCCCTGAATTCTTTCCACGGACCCCCCTATAGCCGAGTGGTTTTATCATGTATGTCGGTACTACCTGTACGAATTCTAAAACAATAGTTAATACTTTAAGCCGGCTCAAAGGCTTGCAAGGGCGGAGAAGGGCAGGCTTTAGGGGTCCAGTGCAAGTGATACGATGTAGGCATAACATTATTTAAGCATTTAATATTTGAATTTTTGCAAAATTTTTACATAAACACATACAGAGTACACATAAATAAAAGATGTAATAAATTTTAAAACACATATAATGAACCTCTTAGTATCGATGGTACAACAACAAAAATGACAACAGTTACAACGCCGAAGTTTGAATTACAATTACAATTAAAATCCTTGAACGTTCTGGAAACGCCGCCGTTGACTTACAATATTTCTACTACGATGTATCTGTGTGGTCAATGGCGTAGTTTACAGGAAAACACAGCATAAACAAAGTTTCTTTTTACAAATATTTCGTGCAAATAAAAGATTTTTGACTGAAGGTCGCTTTTTTGGGTTTAACAAGACAAAGTTTAATTCTGCTAAATTTTGCAAGTCGCGCGCAAGTTTGGTTTCACCACACACAAAAAAAACTGGTCTGTTTTACCTTAAAGTTCAGAGGAGGCAGGCACATATAACGGCGATTTTTGTAGGGTCGAAAAACCATAAAGGGCCGGAGAACAGCGTTCTTCGGGGCAGCGTTGAGACAAGATGTAGTTGTTACGCCCCTGTAGAGGGCCGAGTTGCTTTCAACTAGGTCAGATGACGTGGGGACAGAAGCGAGACTTTTTCGGACGACGGGAACGAACTAAATTCTAGCAAACCACTCGCACAACTTCCTTTCTTTTCTTTTCACTTCACATAGATCCGAACTGAATTCGACAGGAGCAAATAACTCAAAATTGTCCAGCACCAAAGCGAGCCTGCTGTTATTCTTTATGCGATTTTTAAGTCGATTTGATTATGCTCTACAGCACATGGTAATACGAAAAACTTACAGAGGCGCCGCAAAGGAAAAGAAAAACTATCTTCCAAGTCACGTCCGTCAATCTCGAAGGTCTGGCTTCCACTCACTTTCTTTACGGCCCCCGTACGGGCGACCGGAGTCCGCGAAGGTCTAAAATGGACTAACTCAAAATGCAATGGGGACCTGCAATTCTCCCAAAAGATATTGCACCACATTTTGAAATGTTACGCAAGAAATTCTAGAAGGAATTTGTTTAACACACGAGTTCCAGGAAGCGTTCGAGGTCGAACGTGGAAGAAAACAAAAGTCTGCAGTTTTCACACGATATTCATTCCTACGGAGCGGCAAACAAATTACGGAATTAATAAAGTGTAGCGGCAAATTTGAAAATCTCATAACAGCAGAACTTCTAATCAGTCATAAGATGACTGAAATTGGGAGTTGCCATTTTGTAGAAAATATGTTTTGCAAAACAAATTTTTTTTTAAAATAGTAGAGAATAATATTTATCTAAACACTAGTGTGTGGGAAAATCTTAACGTAGATGTGTTAATGTGGATGATTACAAGATTGTGAACTACGCTGAGAATACGATAATACAATACTGAACAATAATAAAAAGTTAATAGAATGTCGATTAAAGGAAGTTTGTTTCGAAATATGGTTTGTCAAAGTTTCCAATTCAATTAACTATCGAACAGTTGAAAGTGTAACGTGCATTGACTACCACTGGGATTGTGACAGTCAGACCACAGGAGGAATAAAAAGCTAACAATTACAACGTTCTCTACGGTATTTATAGAAACAGGGAGTTTAACCACGCCGCTGTTTCATGGAATACTTTGATGAGGAAATGGAAAACAAGAATGATTTGTAAAACTGTTTATACCTAAGAGTAAGTTTATTTACATTTAATATAAGAAGGAAAGAGAAAATGTTGCTTGTATGAGCAGGGTATGGCTAGGGTAAACTAACTATAAAAGAAAAGGTGTATAACTAGAAATAAAGTATGCTATTGCGTTATAATAGAAAAAATCAGACGTAAATTAAGAGGACGCTAACGATTTGAATACAATAAGTACTATTGAACCCCCCAAAGTTAGCAATTATTTGCTGTTACCGGCTTGGCAATTTTAAAGAATCCTAGAAATTGGTCCCACAAAACAAAGTAAGGCGCGGGAATTATAAAGTATCAGTAAATGTAAAATACCAAGTGTAGGGAACTATGAAATATGAAGAAGTAGACGTATGAACGGAAAAGAACGAAACGGAACGGAGCGGAACAGAACAGAAATAAACGCAACGCCACGCCACGCTACGCCACGCTACGCCACGCCACGCCACGCCACGCCACGCCAGACCATGCCACGCCACGTCACGCCATGCCACGCCACATGGCATTGTCTACTCGCTTGTCTGATACACGCGGACGTCCTGAACGTTTGTCGTTACAAATTCACCCTTTCTTTTCGAACTGATCATACCATCGACTTATGCTGTTGTCCCGTGTAAATGTACGTCGGAATGCCGGCTTTACAAAAGTTATCGAATTGAGCTTCGAAATTTACAAGATAAAAAATGCTTTGTGCTCGGGAGTCACTAGCTCTGTTACGTGGGGAGGAGGGTAAACAACATCGCGCATGGGGCACTCAAATTTTCGCAGATGTACTTTCATGTCATGTAGGATTCATACATCCTCGTTCGTCCGCATAGCCATACCGACCATATGATATCCCGTTAATCATTTAGGAACACTGTTATGTACTCTTCAAATTTGCCGCTACACTTGAATTAATTCCATAATTTGTTTGCCGCTTCGTTAGGAATGAATATCGTTATTTTAATTGAATTCTTATTTAGGGTTACTATTTTCGCTATTTTGTTTTGTCTTGAAAATTGAGTTATGGAAGGCCGGTTCCCTTAAACCTTGAAAGTTTCCTTTGTGGACTGATTTTCTGCCGACTAAATTCCCGGAAGTGTTGATCTCGGCAATTGCACGTGGTAATTCCTTTCAGAACTTTTTGCGTAAGATTTCGAAATGTGATGCAATTTTGAGGGGAGAAGTGCAGGTCCCCATTGCATTTTGAGTTAGTCCATTTTCGACCTTTGTGGGCTCCGGTTGTCCGTAAGCTCCATCAATCGGCAATCGTAATTACGTAAAGTGCTGCAGGGGCGGCTCGGGTTTTTTTTTTGTACGGGGTATCTGTTATGTGTGTTCCGTTTCGCTGTTGTACCAAGGGGTATTTAACAGACCGTCGGCAGCTGCCGGATTAAATAGGAGTAACTTGATTCAACCCCAGTAAAAGGCAATTCTTTAGAGAGTTGGCCAATCGCCTTTCGGCGGATCATCTTCGAAGCCCAACGCCCGTGGTTCTGCAGCCATTTCTTCATACCATCGAAGGGTCCTGCCTTCGCCTGCGTTCATCGTTAGAAACCGGAAATCGCCGTATATTGTGCCGTCTCCTCCTATCTTCAAGGTAAAAACTTTCAGTTCTGTGTTGTGACAAACAAGTTTTTTTGCTCGCGTTGACTTGCAGACTTCAAATTTAACTTCATGTAATTGCAAGGAAAAAAAAATGACCTTCAGTCGCCATATGTGTTAATCTGTTTTATGATAAAACTACTAGATTATACTCTACTTTTGTGAACTTCAGCGTCACTGGTGTTTCGTAGCTGAATGCATAACGTAAATCCCGTTGCACCAGTGGCGACGAGTTTCCTGAACGTTCAAGGATTTTAACCATGTAATGCAAACTTTTGCGGTATAATAACTCGTGTCCGTTTATTGTATTGCCACATTCTATTTAGTTTATTATATGTGTTTTAAAGTTTACTGTCTCTTATTGTGTCTTTTGTACTTGTTGGTGTAAGAAATTTGCAAGCTTTAAATATGTAGGAGGAGGCACAACAAGCAAAGGTAGGTTCTATTCCCGTAAGCTGTTGGTTTCTCGGCCTTCCACGAGGACCTACACAATCAGCTGGATTTGGAAGGTGGCGCCCACTTATTCTGACTCGCCCTGTACACAACTAAAGATTTTCTCCCATAAGCGATTTTCACGAACTCCCCCTACTCCTCTGAGCTAAGCTGTAGGCCCTTTTCCATCAAGATAGTTACGAATCGTCGAAAAAGCTCGATTGGCCCGTAACAAATTGGCGCCGCAACGTGTGTCTTT
>JABXWE010010133.1:0-29534 GCA_014611495.1 Limonius californicus
AATTAACATCATTTTATAAAACCTTGCAAGAAAATCTTCAAAAGAACAAAGAAACACTTATCACGAAGAGAAATGAGAAGGACCAAACCAACAAAATAATATTCGAGATAAATGATCAAGTATTCATAAAAACTCATGTAAGAAACAAAGCTAAAAATCGATACGAAGGACCCTATACTATCTTGTCCATTAGTGAAAACAAAATAGCTACTCTTGTAGATAAAAATAATAAGAAACGGATAAGACATTTAGATGAATTAAGTAAACCTGTTATTACAGAACCATCTACATCCAGTGCATGCTATGCATAGAAGAACCAAAAATATCCAAAATAATCAACAATCCTGGTTTATTCCCTTATAAACTCGGAGAAGCCAGAAATCAAATTGACCAATGGACATTAATTAAGAATATAGATTGTAGTTTTATAATTAGCGAATATGACTCATTGCAAGAAAATTTATTAGGAATGAGACTCATATTTGACCACTATGATAATGGACCCGCTTATACTAGAGAATTTAGAAATTATTATATGCTTATAAATGCTACGCTTTATGAAGTTAGAAGAAAAATAAATCAATTAATTCCCATTAGACAAAAACGAGGAGCAATTGACGGACTAGGTTCAATAATTAAATTTGTCACCGGAAAATTGGACTCTGCCGATGGACAAAAATATGAAGATTCAATCAACGAATTACAGAAAAATCAAGAAAACCAAAAACAAATACTTATTAAACAAATATCCCTTACCAACCAAATATTGGATAAATTCAATAAAAGCATCACCACATTACAAACCAATCAATAATTACTGAAATCAAAAATTCTACAAATGGAAGCAGAAATTAAGAAGCACGCATTACATGAAGTTGAAATTTACTCATTTATTAACATGCACACTGTATTCCTACAATTATCCGCAATCGCAAATTTAATGTTACACATTACGAATACTTTAGAAGAAGCTATTACTTTCTCGAAATTAGAAACTTTTCATCCATCGATTATGGACCCAGAAGATTTAGAAGAAAGCTTAAAATTTGTGGAAACTAAACTGAATGACCTGCAACTACCTTTTGAGCCGACAAAAGAAAATTTACCATTATTTGAAGAAATAATAACCGTCAAAGCATATCAAATAAATACCAGATTAGTATTCATAATTGAAATACCATTAACAGCTACAACAAAGTACGATTATTATCACTTATACCCATTGCCAATGCAGATCAACGAAAATAAATACCAAGCCATTTTACCACAGCATAAATTTTTGTTACTTTCGGAATCTAACTACATTACTACTGATGTACGTTGTAAACAATTACGTAAAAATAATTTTATATGCAAAATCCAAGAACAAATGAATTTTGAAAATTCTCTATGTGAATCGCAGTTAATATCATTTTCAAATATTAATAATTGTAACCCAAAAATGTTTGTATTAGAAAATAATAAAATTCAGAAAATAGATCATGACCTATGGATAATTGTAACAACTCACGAGTTGATAGGGAAAATAAATTGTAATCATGATCATAGAAAATTACCCTTATTAGGTACTTATACAGTTCAATTACCTGCTAATTGTGAAATACAAATCGACAATAAACTACTAAAGACAAACCAATATTCAAATTCTATATTTAAAATAATTCAATTACCAATGATAAATGTAACTTATAGTCAATCAGTCAACAATGTTGTCCAATTTCCTAAATTGCATTTAGAAAATATTGATTTAGATGATGTACAACAGCTTAAAGAAAAACTGATAGATTTGCCGAATGATTTTAAACATACCGATCATTATACTCATATGCATGTAAGCAATTTGGTACTTACTACCGTATTAATTTTAATAACTGTTATTGTAATTGTTTTGTATAAATATAATTTATTGCCAAATGTATGTAAGAAAAACAAATCACCAAATTTAAAACCAACTGAAATTGTTCCGTAAAAAATAAGTAAAAATGTAATTTTCCCTGTATTTTTCATTTTTAAGAAGGGAGGAATTATGTAACCTTAAGTAAACTTAGATATAATGCTTTTCACCTCGCTTCTTAGAATATTATGTAGCATCAGCAAAGATAAAGTTTACATGCGCTTCTGCAAGATAGATTAAGTTTAGTTACGCTTTTAGCTTCTCGTTATTAAGATCTATATAATTTGTAATTCATGTAACTCATTTATTGTTTAATGAAAATAAATTTTTTTTATTAAACTCTAACTCGATAAATTAATTCACTGACAAAGCAAATGTATTCGCCGAGCATATTGCACATGTCTTCACAATACCACAGCCAGGTCCAAATATTAATCAACAAGAAATAGAAGAATTCATCTACGCGCCGTGCCAACTGACCCTTCCGATCAAACCATTCTCTCCTACTGAAGTTAAACAGGAAATCAAATATACCAATGCTAATAAACCTCCCGTCTACGACTTTTAAATAGGATAAATTCAGGACAAAATCACCTGCCCAGAAAAACATTAGTACTGCTCACTACCATCTACAAGAGCATGTTACAGCTATGCTATTTTCCTCTTCAGTGGAAATATGCTGTAATTATAATTTATAACCAAGCCTGGTAAACCACCAACAGAACCAACTTCATATAGACCTATAAGTCTTCTTCCTTTAATGTCGAAAATATTTAAAAGATTGCTCTTAAAAAGAATAGAAGAGACTGTTGGCCTGCATCAAATCATTCCAGCATATCAATTTGGTTTTCGAAAGTCACACTCATGACTCAACAGTGCATCAAACTCAAAGAATTGTTACAAAAATGATGGAATCATTCAAAACCAAGAAATTTTGCACTGCGGCTTTCTTAGATATTAACCAAGCGTTCGATAGAGTATGGCATATAGGATTACTATTCAAAATTAAGTCAGTCTTTCCAAGTCAAATTTATCTCTTACTGAAATCTTACTTGTGTGATAGAAATTTACAAGTCAGAATAAACAATGCATTTTCGAATTATCATCACATTTCTGGAGTACCGCAAGGAAGCGTGCTGGGTCCCCTACTGTATTTAGTGTTCGCTTCAGACGTTCCAACTACAGCCAACACCGAGGTGGCTACTTTTGCTGACGACACAGCAGTGCTATCTGTCAGCGATGTGCCATTAGAGGCATCTGAAAACCTTCAGAATCACTTTGATCTCCTCCAGAGCTGGTACAACAGGTGAAGAATTACAGTCAACATCGACAAATCCATCCAAGTTACCTTTACTTACCAGCGAAGTATATGTCCACAAGTCACAATTAATAACGCAGCCATACCAGTAAAGTCAGAAGTTAAACATCTAGGGATGCACCTTGACCAGAGACTCACCTGGACGTGACACATAAAAGCCAAAAGAAAACATCTTGACCTCAACGTTAGAGAAATGAGCTGGCTAATTGGAAGGCGATCCCAGCTATCCTTAGAAAATAAAATTCTCCTGTATAAAGACATTTTGAAGCCAATTAGGACGTTTGCTATCCAACTATGGGGTTGCACAAAACCGTCGAACACTAAAATACAATAGCGTTTCTAGTCCAAAATGCTTCGCATGATGGTAAACGCTCCTTGGTACGTCGCTAACCAGACACTCCATGAAGACCTGGGGATTCCATATGTATCCAGCGAAATCAGAAGATTAGCAACTGCTTACCACTACTCTCTTGTGGGACATGAGAACCTCGTAAATCAACTAGCCCAAGAATCAGTAACACCAAGAAGACTGAGGCGCCAGTGGCCACATGAACTCATACCTCGGCCCAATCAGGTTTAATCCTTTTATTTGGGAGTAACATTAATGGATGGATCTCCCTCAAGTCACTAACTTTGTCATACCATTTGCTTATTACTATTTTATGTTAATATACGAGTAGATTGTAAATATGTACTGATGCCAATAAAATTTAAAAAAAATATATAATAACATTTTTACACTTCTGTGATGATAAACGTAAATTGCGTATACTCGAGGCCTTCCAAATTCAGAAACACTTTAACAAATATACCTAAATATACTGAATGAGCAAACTGAGCTCATGAATTCCCCGTAATTGGAAGTTTTGGAATAGAAGATCAGAGCCAAGTCCAAAATGAAGATCCAGTATGCTGTTGCCCTAGCTACAATATTAAATGCTTCTGGAAGTGACATGTGAAATATCGAAATACGTACAAAGCTCAAAAAGTAAATAAATCCTGTTGAAATTGAGACTGTTATTAATATTAAAACATAAATATGAATTTCAAGGAAGTAAGGCAAGAAACAATTAACATGTTAATATTCCTGAAGAAATATTAGAATCTAAGGTTTAACCTTTCCAAGAAAACGTTCAACCTTCTTCATTACACAGATAACTTTATCTTTATTCGTAGAATAGATTAAGCATAGCAATACAACATGAAAATTGTTGAATAGTTTGTTAGTCTTGTAGAATTCGTGAAACAATCTTCTTCAATCATTTTTGTAACCAGTTTGCTGTACAACTCCCTTAGAGGTAGAAATAAAGTTTTTAAAAAACCAGTTCACCTTTAGTGTATCCTAATTAGTTGCTATTATTAAAGCATTAAAGTTTGCCTTCTGGATTTTAAGGATCCTGAAAACTAATAAATCTAAATTCAATTCTTTTTTCCGTCTTTAAATTTCCAAGTTTACCACAAACATTTCTGATATTTTCTTGCTCCTTAACATAAACTACTCAAAAGAATTAAGAGAGGTCACTTTTTTTCGAAAGATATATCCTCCTTACTATATCAGCTAAAAGATAGGTGTTTATATATATCATCAATAAGATATTTAATTATAATGTTCGGTTTGTTTTTAAGCGTTTCTTCGAAACAGCAAATAAACAAATTGGTTTTGTACGAAAATTTGAGAACTTACATAAGATTTTAATTACTGCAGAACAGTGTTTGTTCAATTCAACCCCAAAATATAGATGTTATCTGGTCACAGCGAGCAATGAGAAGCTCAATGTACCAACAGACTGGTCTTGTCCCAGAAGAACTAGACAGGGTCGTCACAGAGCAATGACCCTACTAGAAAACCAATTTTGGAAACTGCAAGCCCTTCGTTGAAAACCGTTTGTAGCATTGGAAGCGACCTTTCTAGAACCAGGAAATTTACGATAAGCGATGAATTCAGAAATTGACTGCGAGAAGCTAATTTGAGATATAGACACCAACAATGAAGCCATAGTGGACCATATATCAACAACAAAGAAGACTATGCTTCGCACTTGAACATGAACATTGGCAATTGAGGCACTGGGCTAGAGTGATGTTTTAAGATGAGTCAAAGTTCAAGTTATGGAAGAATGATGGAAGAATTAAAGCGCGGAAGAGGCCAAACGTGGATTTTTTACAGCATATGTTAAGGAAATCATTGATTTCGCCGGCGGTTAAGTAATGGTATGGGGCGATAAGACAAGAAACTTGTCATCAAAAAAGGCTCTCCTATGACAGAAAGTTGCATTAATGAAATCATTGAAAAATCTGTTAATCCTTAAGAATGTACCGTCGGAGAAGATTCTTTATTTATGCAGTATATCGTTCGTCTCCACACGGTTTGAATATTCATTGTATATTTCGGCCAGAATAACATAAACTACTCAAAAGAATTAAGAGAGATCACTTTTTTTCGAAAGGTATATTCTCCTTACGATATCAGCTAAAAGATAGGTGTTTATATATATATATATATATATATATCATCAATAAGATATTTAACTATATTGTTCGGTTTGTTATAAGCGTTTCTTTGAAACATCAAATAAACAAATTGGTTTTATACCAAAATTTGAGTATTTACATAAGATTTTAATTACTGCAGAACAGTATTTGTTCAATTCAACCCCAAAATATAGATGTTATCTGGTCACAGCGAGCAATGAGAAGGCACCTGAATCCAATAGAAGTGTCAAGGGCAGTTATCTTACTACAAGAAGGTAAAGTGCAGCGAGGGCTGCTCAACAGCTCAATGTAAGTCAATTTGCGGCGCGGAATATCCGGAAGAGGCACCAACAGACTGATCTTGTTCCAAAAGAACCGGACAGGGTCGTCACAGCGCAATGACCCTCTACTAGAAGACCAGTTTTGGAAACTGCAAGCCCTTCGTTGAAAACCGTTTGTAGCGTTCGAAGCGACCTTTCCAGAATCAGGAAATTTACGATAAGCGATGAAATCAGAAATCGACTGCGAGAAGCTAATTTGAGATATAGACACCCAGCAATGAAGCCATAGTGGACCATATATCAACAACAAACTTGAACTTGAACATTGGCAATTGAGGCACTGGGCTAGAGTGATGTTTTAAGATGAGTCGAAGTTCAAGTTAGTGAAGAATGATGGTAGAATTAAAGCGCAGAAGAGGCCAAACGTGGGTTTTTTTACAGTATATGTTAAGGAAATCATTGATTTCGTCGGCGGTTAAGTAATGGTATAGGGCGATAAGACAAGAAACTTGTCATCAAAAAAGGTTCTCCTATGGCAGAAAGTTGCATTAATGAAATCCTTGAAGAATATGTTAATCCTTAAGAATGTACCGTCGGAGAAGATTCTTTATTTATGCAGTACATCGTTCGTCTCCACACGGTTTGAATAGTCATTGTATATTTCGGCCAGAATAATATAGCCACTATGGAATGGCCAGTACTCAGTCCTGATCTTAATCCCACAGAGCATTTATGGGATCATCTCTGACAAGGTATTTGCAAGCGTTTACGCCCACCGGTTACACTGAAAGAACTGCAACAACCTCTTATTGAAGAATAGCGACGCATTCTCTAGGAAAACATACGCAGACTGATTCGCAGTATGCCAAGCAGGTGTAAATGTCGCAAAACAAGCTGGAGGAAGCTTTGCATGATATTAGATTTAAGTGTTGTTTGGGTTTATTGTACATTACATTTAACAATTCTGTTATTCGATTATTCTGTTTGCGGCATTATTACATTAGACATTTATATTATTCGACGTGAGTTGCATTGATATTTTATCATCTGACATTGTTGCGTTCCACATTTGTGTCATTTGACATTTTTGTATTCGACGTTATTATATTTGGCATTTATAATATTCGACGTTGATTGCACTCGGCATTCTTTCATTAAACATTTTTGTGCCCGACATTTTTAATATTCGATAATTCTGTCATTTTGTGTTTTTGTTTTCGACGTTATTATTTGCGTCGTTTTTTCATTTAGCATTATTATTTCGCACCTTACACCGAAAGGTAAAAAGGCTTAAGATCAAGTAAGTATTCTTACTTCGACATTTTTGTAATATGATATAAATTCGACTTGAAATTTTTGTATTTGACGTTATTACATTCGATATTATTACCATTCAATGATTGATCATAATTTCCGTTCGAGATTTTTGTATTTGATGTTATTACCTTCGATATTTTTATTATTCGACATATTACCACTTTGTGAGTTTGTTATTATTGGTTTTCTTTTAATCATGAGAAAGTTTAGAAACTTTGAGAACAAAATTTCATTTGATTTAACATGTATCGCCACCTATCGATGGTGTTATACACCAGAACATGTTTCTATTGTATACATCTGTAAGTTTACCCTCTCTTAACTTAGTGCTCAACAGATGGCAGGACTAAATATTATTATTAACTAGAAATGAACCTTTAATCGATGAACGAATGTATGATTTGTAGATGTCACTTGAATACGTTGCTATTTACAGCGCCTTCAAACCTTATGATCGTCAAAAGTTAATTTTTCACGTGATCTGAGGGAAGTGTCTGTGATCACAAGGAACATTTTAAAAATACGTTTAAAATGAGTGAACACAGTTTTGTGATATTGTTTGTGTCAATTTACGTTTTCATTTCCCTCATTGGTGTTAGTTCCACAGAATATGTACCTGTTTATATGTGGGAAACTACACAGTAAGTTTACTTCTAACCCTTCTTATTTTTGCCACACCTATGTAAGATAATAACCCCCTAAGTGCTAAATAACGGTAATGCGATTGTAGAAAAACGGTATTAACTATCCCGCATATTATTTTTTACCAAGTTTACTTAAGAGTCCATAAAATCATCTCTCGTAACTGACCTATTTCTTTGTATATTTGCAGGTTTGCTGAAGTAGTTCCAGCCCTTGAAAGAGTAAGCCCTGAATCATATAAAAGTACTATTATAGAGCGAGTAACGAAAAACGCACCTGTACTATTATTTGCTGAACAAAACGTAAGGATTTTATATGATATAAGATTTACATGCTTAAGAGTTATATTTTTTAGTTGAGTCCAGAAGACTTTGCCTTGCATGATGTAGACGGAAAATCTCCCTTTACACAATTATCTGCTTTAAAAAATTCTGCACAAATTAGCTACTGGCCTTTTGTCAAAAGCCCGATAAAAGTTATAAAGGAATTACCAGAGAGAACCATAGTTGAAACTTCCATTAAATCGATCCTTAGTGACCACAACTGTGTCCTGCGTAATAATGAAATATTGATAGTTGATCTTAACGATGCCAGGGAAGGGGAAGATCGAGTGCAAATGCTAAAGAGGCATGGTGGGAAATTTGTAGTAAAGTTATTTTTTTTTGGTTTTACTCTTTTATTTATTCGCAGATAAAGACATTATTACTATTTATAAAAGATGTGCAGAAGAACACGAGAATATTATAACTTTCTTCACCGGGCACCATTCATCATGGGTATGTAACTCAATTGATTTTATTGAAATAGTCTAGTTTATTTTACATTAATTGCGTAGGTAATATCTGAAGAGTTGCGAAGTCACAGAAGAGCACGGGATACTGGAACTCCTGAACCCAAAGCTGGTGAAAATGACACCACAAGTATTATTTACTCAAACCCAGATATAATGATTTATGTTACTTCTGTACCTATTCTCTCTTACAATGGCACCAAGTAATGATTACAGTTTGGGTATAATTATTCGGAATTACTTGTAACAAATTTTTTTAGGGTGAATTTGGAGGATTTCAGTGTTACTACAGATTCAAAATCCGATACAGAAATGAAGGTAACTCTTGGAGCTGCAACCAACAAAGAGTTAAACGTGAAGTGAGTATCAATGTGTTTAGTTAAGTCATGGTTCTAAATTAAAGATGTAGAATTCATGGTTTTGTTAGTTCTTGTAAGTAGGTCACAAAATTCTTTCTTATTTCCAGCCTTGATTTTGCTTCTTCCCATGGTATTTCTCTTTTTTTTCAATATTACATTTAACAGTACCACATTTTTTTAAACGTCCTTTGGTCTTTGGTGTTGCACTTTTAAACTCCACACTATTTTTTACAGTCTGTGTATATCCATTCTTAATAAATGGGACATCCATTTTGGCTGTTCTCTTTAATGCATTTGCTGATTTAACACCCAATTTTTTATCATGAAAGCAACATAGAATCTTTACCAAAGAAAAGGACTTACACTTGTAAGAATTAAACACTTTAGCATAAGGTCAAAGCACACACACAGACACAAATCATAATAATATGTAAAAAAGTACAAAAATTATGCCAAATACTCGTGTTTCTAACAAAATTAAATTGACGATTGAAAAACTGAACTGCAAAGGAACGTAAAACTTCCATTTTGTATTATTTATATCCTTTAGTGTAGGGCTTTGGGAAGTAGACATTTCGGTGAAAATAAAGCAACTTGAAACCAGCTAACTTTTATCTAAAGCATAGACCAATTCAGTCCTCGGCGCCAGTGCTTAAAGTGTAAATTATGGGTCTATTCCTTGTAGCTAACACAAATCGAATATAATATTCATATAATCTTATAGACATAAACTATCATTTGTTTAAAAAAAATTAGCATGCAGGTACAACTTCAATTCCAAATATAAAATTAAATTTAAAGGGTCCCTTGCCCCCCACATAGGCTGCACCATAGAAAGTTCTGCCACTGCTCTGCTGGGTTTTTTGTATTTTTTGCGTAAACATCTTAATCACACTTTATATACAAGGTGTCTCTAAAATGTCTGTACAAAACACTATCACATATTCCTGATATCAAAATAGGACGATTTGACCCAACTTACCTAAACTCTATTTGTTGAGCATTGAGCTAGAACGTAAACAAATGCTTGACAGGTACGTTGATTTACCTGATGTGTATTTACGTAATATTCCTTGTGTTTCTAAATTCACGTTCGCGCCGTCAGAATTCTTTTTTCGAAGAATTGGTGGTTCTGAAAAAAACTATTTTTTTAAGTAAAGGTGTTTTATGGACGTGGAGACATCTGCATTACAAATATTGACATAAAAGCAATCCGCTGTTAAGTAGTCTAATGCGTTTTATTTACAAAATTAATGAGTCAACAAGCAAAACTTAGCGGTATTTACCCAAGTTTCATCGGTATAAAAATTACTTTACCCCCGGAGCCGCTTTCGCATTACTTCAGAGGGGGGCGGGCGTCCCTTACATACTAAACATTCATGCAACATGGACCCTAAACTTAACTAAGCAAATGCGGTCGCCCCAGTTGGGATTCGATCGCCTCAACGGAGCGACTGTATTTGCTGTGACCTCGAGTGGCCAATGCGTTCTCGCACTAGACTATCGAGGTCCCAAAATAGGTACATCTACTTATTTAGGAAGAGGTATAACAAGTTATTTTTCTATTGTTTATTTCATATTTATCATTTGTTTTTGGTGACGTGGGTTTTATTTCAATATATCTTTATAAAAATAAATGTATCAACCCTTATAATATATATATAATATCTAAAAAATATATACAAGCTACCTTTTCTGTCTTTCGTAATCATACCCTTTTACATTTTGGTGCTAGGGTTCCTTTCGCTTTGGGTTTTGACTTTTTTGCTATGCACCAGGTTTGTGTGGGCCTGTTGACCTTTCCACTTGCTAAACCCTTTTTCACATTCATTCTTCTTTCATTCATACCAACCATATTGAAGGGGATTTCCCCGCTAACAACTGTCATGGTGTTAGTACGAGGGGTATTTTTTAAATAAGGTCCGTTTTTTAATAAGAAGAAAAATACTGTAAATATCATTAAAATATATTTTTTTCCATATTCTACATACTTTTATCTACTTTTCTACATAATTTCCATTTTTGTTCAAACATTTGTCATACCGCTTGAATTCCGACGTCAAAAAAATCTGCCGCCTGTGAAGAAGCCCAATCCATGACTGCAGTTTTCACTTCTTCGTCGTCGTTGAACCGTTAACCACCAAGGAACTCCTTTAAGTACCGAAACAAGTGAAAATCACTGGGTGCAAGGTCTGGACTGTAAGGTGGATGATCCAGTTGTTCCCATCCAAAAGACCTGATTAGACCTTGTGTTTGTGCAGAAACATGTGGCCTTGCATTGTCATGCAGCAACATCACACCGGAAGACAGTAGGCCGCGCCGGAGTTTTCGCAAGGTCACACAATACGCATCAAAATTGATTGTTGTGCCTCTCGGCATAAAATCCACGAACAAAATCCCTTTCCTGTCCCAAAAGACAATTGCCATGATCCTTCGTGCTGAAATTGTCTGTTTGGCTTTCATTCTAGTTGGCGTCGATGTGTGTCGCCATTCCATTGACTGTTGCTTGGACTCGGGAGTCATGTGAGACACCCAAGTTTCATCTCCTGTAACGATGTGGTCCAAGAATTCATCTCCTTCCTGGTGGTATCGAGTCAAAAACGATAAAGCACAGCCCAATCTTTTTGTTTTATGATCGTCAGAAAGCAGTCTTGGAACCCACCGAGAACACAATTATCGATAATTCAGTTTCTCCCAAACAATGGTGTACAAAACTGACCTTGAAACCTGTGGAAATTCAATTGATAACTTTGAAATCGTGAATCGTCGGTCCTCTCGAATTTTGTTGTCCACATCACGAACCAAATCAGAGAAGGTCGGCCAGGGCGTGGCTCATCATGCACATTAACCCGCCCGTCCTTGAACATTCTCGCCCACTTTCGAACTTTACCGTCACTCATAGCATTATCACCGTAAACTTTACAAATCTGACGGTGAATTTGCGCTGCTGCCAAGTTTGTTGCACTCAAGAATCGAATTACAGATCGTGTCTCACAGTCGGCGGGTGGCTCAATTTTCTTAAACATTATAAACTTCTACAGCTCAGCACACAGACAGACGATACGGCTGCAAATGGCGTCTAAACGCGCGCAAAGCATGCTGGGAGCAGACGCGCAAGCGCACTGCGGCGATAGCGCGTCATTCTCAGTCTGATTCACAAACGGACCTTATTTAAAAAATACCCCTCGTATAACATACTATTAACTAGTATTGGGATCTACCTAGGTAAAAGTACTTAGATACTTGTACGTAGGTTCTTTCTTTGTACCTAAATACCTACTGAGGTGCTTATTACCGAAAGTACCTTTACCTGTACCTAGTTCATTTTTTGTAAGTACCTTTGTACCTACTTCGTTTAGGTACTTTATATACTTATATATTATTTGCCTTACAAAGTATTCTGAAAACCAAAGCAATTGCTGGACGGTTTACACGTCGATACCGCCGTTAGACATTGTTAGGCGTGTTGCCGCCTTCCCGTTCCTGGTCTGTATTTGGCAAAATAGAATTTTCATTGTTTTAGATTTAGATTTTTATTCATAATTGGCTTAGGTAAAACGCACAGGGGCAGACTGAATACTTCGAATAAATTTGAAAATTTTATTAATATATGTATTCACAAAAAACTTTTATAAAACTGGCGTGGCGTTTTCAGTTTTATAAAAAGTACCCGATATGTACCTGTAATTTTCAGGTACATTTATAAAGTACCTATACCTAGATACTTTTCCAAATGATGTACCTCTACCTAGGTATTAAAAAACAAGTACCTATTCCAACACTGCTATTAACATGCCCGCCGCTAGCACGAGGCGCCGTGTTGACACGGCCTTGGGACTTCCATCCAAGTACTGACTGAAGAGAGCATTGCTTAACTCTCTTGATTTAATTAAAAATTAAATATGTTTGCAATTTTAAAAAATGTAGGCTTATACAATTGTAAAAAGAAACAAAAGATAATTCAAAAAATGTTTTGTAAATGCGGCGAACAAGTACCTGTACCTTTTTTCTTTAAGTTTTTTTGTATTGCCAATCCTAAGAGAGTTATTTAGGTTCAAAGAAATTGGTCAGATGGAGTTTTTCACTCGTATCTAGTAAGTAAACAAATGTAGGGTTAACGTACAGTTCTAAGAAGAAAACCTTTATTCCATTTATCATGTATGCTGTCTTTTTCTATAGTGGAGATCTCTAGTATAATAAACCGATCATTCTATATTATAATTTTTTTTTTCGTAATAGATTTTATTAGAGGTAAGGCTAGTATGACATGATGCAGAATTTTGTACAAAATTGTGTTTAGAAGTTTGTATAAAGTGTTTTAACGAAATTTAGTATTGTGTTATGCAGAATTGTGTACAATATTCTGTACATTTATGCTCTAAATCTGTAGAGTTTTGTTCAGAATCTACGTTGTATATACGCACAAACGAGCCATTTTTAATGATCAGAAAGGTAAGTATTTTACCATGTGTTTACGCCGCCGTATCGACGCTAACCGCACTTTCTCTTTTCTCGCTCTTTTGTTTTGGCATGTGTTCATGCAAAGAAAAAAATAATTGCGCTAGGAACTTATGCATTATGAAACATCAATAGAAATCTGAATTGTCCACAGTCAGATGACTATTTTGACAGTTTTGTCGTAGTTGTCTGCAAAACTTTGTACTCAGTTTTTAAACGGATTTTGTACATAAGTCTGTGTTATGTTATGTCATACTAGCCTAACTTGGTATTTACATATAGAGAAATTTGACTTATTAAATTTTTTTTTTTTTTCAGAATGGATTTCAATTTTACTGGTGGATATTGGCTTTTAATTGGTGTAGTGGTACACAATGAATCTATGCCTTCAAACCAACCTAAAGATTTCGATTTAAGAGTTAAAGACGTATATGCTCCAGACGGTTTCTCCTATCACTGCATTTCCCAAACATTTTTCAATTTTGATAATGCGAATCAAAATCTTACATTGCCTGGATTGCAAGTACGTATATCAAATAGTATGTTATATTTATTTGTAATTGTAATCGTGATTTTAGATGCAGGCTTATTTAAATGCAACAGAAGATCAAGTATTTGGAGATGCTTATGACTGTGTAGGTTTCATGTCTGCCCCAATTTGGTCCGGTATATTTGTTACCTTTATCCTAGCCCTCATTATGACCCTCGGCTTAACCATGATGATGGACATTAAAACCATGGACCGTTTCGATGACCCTAAAGGCAAAACAATTACCATCAGTGCTACAGAATAGTTGCTCGCAGTGGTAGATGTTACCACCCGGCTATGTCACACTATAACGCGCATTTTTTATACTAAAATAGTTTGTAAATTTCTCAGGAAAATTGTAACCTCTTGTGCCTTTCGCACAAGCGTTCTTGTTATATGTTCAATCTTTGGAGAAATTTTGGTGTAAGTAATGCAGCTTCTCGGAAGAAATTGTGTGACATGGTCTCTATAGCTCTGCCTTCCACTACATACTGCAGTGTTGCACTGTACTGCGTTTAGACTTTGCAGGTGTTAGTTGATATTGTGATAATTAGAGCTCATCGTCTTAACTTCACCTGCTAGTCTGTTCATCAGCCATTAATACAGGCCTAATTTTAGCGGCAAATTGCCTAATGCATTCCCACATTTTGTAACGTGTACGACAATAGTATTTATAAATTGTTGGAATTTGTATAAACGTTTTGTAGACATAAATAATTGTTATAAAATACAGCGTGGTATTACAGCAGAGACATGCGTTTCTAACTATTTGTTCGTATACTGTTTTATTAGGACGTATATATAGTTCTTGTTAAATTTGTTGTAGAAGTTTATATCTTGTACATATTAGTTTTGTTTGTAAATATCATTTTAACATTTCACACATGTATAAAGTGCACTTAGGTTATACTATGAGTAATGTAAAGATCAGGTAATGCAATCTAGTGTGACTGTACATACTTCGTGGTTTACTGTGCTTCGTTCGTTTCGAACTTGTGATCTTATTTCAAGATTGCATGTCTTTGCATTATTTCAACAGCTGACAAAGAATTGGTCATTTTGGTGTTGGGGTTTAGGATGATAGTGAATCGTATGTACCTACAATTAGTATAGGAGCTCAAACCAAACGCTACTCCGCTTTAGTAAATTCGTTGCCAATAAGTGTAGTTATGAGATGTATTGATAGCTAGACTGTAATAAAAAAATGCAACTGATTTTGCATTTTATGTTCATCAAAAAAAAACTATTTTATTCATAAATAATTTAGCATCCAATTTTTAAGATTTTTTTACACTTTGGCAAAAAAGAGTATTGTTTACAACTGTAATATAATGCAATTATAAAATTTGTTTAAAATCAACAAACATTCATATTTTATTTGTCAAATAGTTTGAAATATGCTACTGTTGAACGCCCATACATTGCTGTTGAAAATGCTAAAATAAAATCACAATACTGGAAGTTCGCCATCATGTTTATGTTTATTACATTTTAAATGATATTTTGAAAACTGAATAATATGGATTAAGCTATAAAAGTATTAAACTTCATTTGTTGAGCATTGAGCTAGAATGTAAACAAAGCTTGACAGGTGCGTTGATTTACCGGATGTGTATTTACGTAATATTCCTTGCGTTTCTAAATTAACGTTCGCGCCGTCGGAGTGCAAAGTAAAGGTTTTGAGCGTCAATTACTCCTTAAGTAATCAGGCATTAGCGTTATCTAGCGTAGACCAATCACAACGCGCGCTTGGGTGAGTCAAACACGTGCGTTTGTTTACGTTCTAGCTCAATGCTCAACAAACGAAGTTTAGATAGAAACATTTATACCCATATACCAGATGTACATATAAACTTCTTCTGATACTTCGATCCTTAATGGGCGTCAGATGTATACATACACTTGTATGTACAGATTATGTTCACATACCCCCACATTCAAATATTATACTGCAAACTCTCGATTATCCGTGCTAATCACTGGACAACTGAAAAACACGGATAATACAATTTTTTCTTTTTACAAAAAAAAATTAGGTTGCTATCTATCTACTATACAGTATATAAACACAGTGACATATATGTATAAGCAGCACAAAAAGCCCCGTGGCTATGATCTTTCTCCATGCCCTTCTGTCTCTTGCCAAAATTTCCCATTCGTCTATGATACCCGTCAGGTCTTGGTTGACTGCTTCCAGCCATGCTTTAGGGGGTCTTCCTCTTCTGGTTCTCCCCTCAGGTTCGCCTCTGAAGATTATTTTGGGGACTCTGTTCTGCTCTATCCTCGCTATGTGCCCTAGCCATCGCAGCCTTCCTTGTTTCAGGGTCTTGACAATGGAAGAGTCTTTGTACATTTCATATACTTTCTCAGTTGTTCTTCTCCTTCCCTTAACACTTCCATAGATTTTCCGCAATACTTTCCTTTCCCACCTAGCTTGTTTGGTCTCTGTTGATTTTGAAAGTCCCCACTTCACTTCCGTATAACACTACTGGTTATAATATGGATTTATAGATGTGTTCTTTCACTGCTCTTGGTACTACACTTTTATTTAACACTGAACTAAACATTGCACACATTTGAACTCCTGCCGTCATCCTTTTCTGGATTCTTGTCGCATTGAAAAAAAAGGTTCAATCACTTAGAATTTTTAAGGTAACGCATACAAGGTTTTTTTTACAACACAAAAAAACTAATTCCTTTACCTTGACGGTGAATGGAATAGAAAGAGAGGCAGGCACAATTTCGGGGTTGTTTTCCTGATGCAAGTACAGTCTGGGGGTATTTTCAGGTCTGAGAAAAAGGTAGGCGACGTTCCTCGGGAGACTTTTGAGACGAAATAATTGCTGGTACACCCCTGGGGATTAGATTGCTTCCCAAAGGGATCAGACGGTTGAAACAACAGCTCCAAGAAGAACAAACTTCCACGGTTTTTAAATCGCTTATATCCGATAAAGATCGAAAGGACCATTACACTTAATTGTCCATGCACCAAAGCTTAACACTCTGCTAATTTTTATGTAAATCCGACTTGGTCGAGATTCTATTTGCCCAAAGCAAAATACGATACGATAAAGCTCAGTTGAGCAGAAAAGCCGCGAAGAAAACTCTGGACTTCGATAATCCGTCCGTCTGTGCTCAGAGTTTAGTGCCTACTTTATTTCTTAACGGCCCCAATAGATGGATATGGGCGACCGGAGTCAGCGAAGGTCTAAAATCTACAGCCTAACTAAATTTCCCCCTCGTCGCAAGAACATCACCCAGCCTAATTTGTTCTAGAACGAAATTGACACATGCGTTTTATTTCATCTCAATTGCTGGTTATTTACACTCGACGATTAGTGCCTCATTTATTGGATTTTTTGTGTTCAGGACCATGTATTTAATCTTTTCCTCGTTAACTTCTAGTCCAAAGATTCTTGCTTCTTCTTATCTTTCATTATCTTCAGTTCCTCTTTAGTTCTGGTTAGGATCATGAGGTCATCAGCGTATACTAGCCTCGAACTATTAAATACATTGTTGTTCGTTTTACACTAACTCTTTCTCACAATACATTCTAACGCCACATTAAAGAGTGTCGGGATCATGGGATCTCCCTTCTGTACTCCAAATTTTCCTGAATTTACGCCATTGATTCTCACCTTTCCTTCTGTATTCATCAGCGTGATTCTTATTAACTTGACCAAACTTTCTGGAACTTCCAGTTCTTTCAGCGCTTTTATTAGTTTAGTTCTAATGACACTGTCGTACACTTGCTTGAAGTCGATGAATCTTTAGTCCTTATTTCCTCTTGGATTATTTTCATGGTGAATAGTTGGTCGGTCACTGATCTATGCTCTTTAAAACCCGCTTGGTAGTCTTCTATTTCCTTGTAAATTATCTTCCACGGCCTTTCATTTATTAGTGACGCCAGTATCTTACAGGCTACAGGTAGTAAGGATATTGTACAAAAAAATTAGCATGGAATGGATGACCAACCCACGAATAATCGAGAGTTTGCTGCAGTTCCAAAGAGAAATCCAATTTGAAAAGCTGTAATTCATAATTTATTCAAATTTTATCTGCCTTAGATAACAGATTGTTAAAAAATCAGCACAATAGGAAGTTTTAATACCATTGTCTACAGTTGTGTTTACATGTAATTGAGTCTGTCGATCAAGAACATCAAACTATCTGGAAAAAATCGTTAAATGGGAGTTCATCTGTATTTTGTACTATCCAGTTACATAACAAAACGGCAAAATCGTGCATATAATTAAAACGAAATGGTAGAAAACGTTTGAAGTAGTTTGTAAATTGTATGCTACTAGTAGCTCCTATTCTCTTATGGGAACAGGCTCAAACCCTAATGTTAGTGAGTTTCTAAACTCTCTATTTGTTGAGCATTGAGCTAGGACGTAAACAAATGCTTGACAGGTGCGTTGATTTACCGGATGTGTATTTATGTAATATTCCTTGCGTTTCTAAATTAACGTTCGCGCCGTCAGAATTTTTTTTTTAGAAGAATTGGTGTTTTGAAAAAACTATTTTTTTAAGTAAAGGTGTTTTAGTATGCCGAAACTCCTTAAAATTTTGTTTACTGTTGCAACACTAACACCCACTGACAATGTCAGTCAGTAAAATCTCAGGATTTTCTTCTAACGTCGAATTATACAATTTTACTATTAATTGTTTTTCATTTAAAGTAGTAGGTTGCTCCCTGCGATTACACGTTTCTGGAACAACTTGCTCCATTTTAGGAAAATAAGCACCAGACACTATACAAACGCTCCGAAAACCGATAAGCACTGCTCAAAAAGCACAAGTGCAAAGTAAAGGATTTGAGCGTCAGTTACTCCTTAAGTAGTGAGGCATTAGCGTTATCTAGCGTAGACCAATCACCACGTGCGCTCGGGTGAGTCAAACGTGCGTTTGTTGACGTTCCAGCTCAATGCTCAACAAATAGAGTTTCGACAGATGTTTCTTGTGAGGAGTACGTTACCTGTAGGTAATCAAGATCCCTAAAAAAGTTGCTTAAGCCCCTCAAGCCTAAGTTGCCTGCTGGCCTCTGATTAATTTGTAGTATTTCAAGTATTTATTTACACATGTCTTCATGCACAGTCACATATTTCATACATTCGTATATCAGCAGCAAATAAAGCCTTTGATTTCAAAACTCCATTATAAATTATTTGCGAAAATGTACTTAAATGGTTGTTAAGTAGTATATTTGCATTAGATGTAGCTTATATGACACTGTTGTTTGCTATGAACAAATTCAGTGTTCGTAGCACCAATTTGTGGATAGATTACATATATAATAGAAGATACTAAATACTTATTATTATACGTGGATTTAGATGGTTTAGTTTGGGTATTACTGATATAAATAAAATTGGGCTATTCTGTACTTAAAAGACCATATTTTGTTCATTAAGCCAAAGTCTGTTATATATCAAAAGATTAATGTTGCTAAAGATTTCCTTATGCAATAGAATTCTAATTAATTTGTGACAAAAGTGGTTTGGATATTTAGATTAAGGGAAAACAGGATTGTTATCCACGACAAACTAATATTTAATAAGCAAATATAATATTAATAATTTTATCCAATTTTTATTTGATTTATTTGCTTGATACATATTTCAAGGTGCTAAAATGGCATTATCGAAAGCAATACAAGATAACCAATAGGTAGTTCTAGAAACAACACATTTTAAAGAGATGATAGAATATTGTGATATGCTACTACATATAATAAAGGAAACATTTTAAGCAAGGTAAACCGAAACCAATAAATGTCATACACAATATTTTCCATATGCTTACATTTGAGAGGAACCGAAGATGATATGGGTAAGTGAAGTTCTACTGTATATAAAATGACCAATATCAATCAACTAATTAATTTATTGATAGAAAAACGGTAATTTTTGAGGTGTGAGTTTTTGTTGAATAAAATTGTTGTAGATTACATTTAAATTTTTTGTTATACCTGGTTTATAATAGCCGTTCAAAACAAAAATCATTTGAATTTTACCATACTTAACAGTAAGTACAACAAAGTAGTTTTAAATAGCTTTTATAAATAAATCATTAATGAAAACGGCTTACAATTCTTAATAAAATACTACTTTAGTATTTATACGTATACAATTCTTGTATCTACCAGTACTAGTGAGTGTGTCCAATTATGGTTTGTTTAACTTTAATGCAGTTGTAGCAGCAATTAAACAGTAGGCAATAGAAAATGTTTTTATGTTTATTTACAATTGCCAGATCAACGTTATAAATGTTATACAAGACATTTTAATTATTTCAACAATAACCACATCAGTATTTATCTCTTTTTTAACATTTTAGGACTAATAGTAATGTCTCTCATTGCCTAATGGTGTTAATTTTAGTTACTGTCCTTTTCATACACTACAATATCTTAGGGGAGCTTTCGTTCCAGTCTTACATGAATATTGCGCCCGCATAGATTATTATGTATTGCCTCATCACACGCATTTATATCACTTATGACACTCACATTGATGTAGTCTTGAACAAATGATATCTTCACCACATGATGCAGTCGGTTGTTGCTGATGTACCATGGAGCCTCCACTGCGAATCATAAGACCTTGTTTTGAAATTTTTGCTGCTTCAGAATGTTGATTTTAGTTGTATTGCACCAAACTGGAAAGGCATACAGTGGTAGGGGTCATGGTATGGTTTTATATATTGGAATAGCACACTGTTCTTGTGGGGATTTCCAATTTATCAGAGGATATAGCTGTCATAATCCGTTATTACACTGTATCCGTTTTTGATTTATATGGAAGCTCCACCTCAGAATCTTGGAATTCCAGAGTATAACTTTTCCATTAATTTCGATGGTGGGTGGTTTCGTTATTCTCCTTAGCATGAAAATCTTGCACTGGCATTTTGAGGGGTTGATTTTGATTTGAATATCTCACTTTTTAAACCATTATCCCACTTTTTAAACCATTTACACATTTTATCCGTTAAGTGCCAAGTTTGTACTAAGTGAAATGGCTATGTTGTCGGCAAATATTGACAATGTTACTTTAGGAATATCTGATATACAAATACCAAAGAGAAGAGGACCTAGGATACTTCCTTGAGGCACGCCCGCACATAATATATTTTGTTCCAGAAATTACAACAGTTCAGTTTGACAGCAAAAAAGAAAATAATTGTTTGAAGCGAGGTATGTTAACTTCTAGATTTTTCTTAAGACCTTCAATCTAGACCTTATCGAAGGCCTAGGATACATCTAAGAAGACCGCTGTGGTGTAGTATTTTTTTCAAATCCAGTTTCAATGATTTCGCTAATTCCCTGTAGCTAGTGGCAAGTCAAATCTCCTTTTTTGAAACCAAACTGGAAGGGTGGAAAAAGGTGGAGTGTGTCTTCTAGTGTGTGCATGACTTTTTGCAATAGAAAATGTAAATCTTGCAGCTGGATGTAGTGTTGTTTTGGATGGTAGGCACAACTAAGAAGCAAATAAATAAATTGTTATAACAGAATTTATATAACATGGTAAAAATTGAATTTAGCAGAAATACGAGAAGCATTCAATAATATATCTACCTGAGTAGAAAAACGAGGACATATTCGAAACGATACTTTTTAATTTTTGTTTCCCTTTCCCTACAGCGATTTTATCGCCTTCCAAAAAAATTCTTTCGAGTAGACTGCAAACCAGGCCGCCTCGGCTGCCTTCACTTCTTCATCGCTTTAAAAGCGCTATCCACGAAGAAACTTTTTCAAGAGTCATTATAGGTAATAATCCGAGGGAGCCAGGTTAAGGCTATAGGGTGGGTAGTTTAGCTTTTTGAAGTCGCAAGTGGCGCATTGTCGTGAAGCAACAGAACCTTCTTAAATATTTTCACGTAAAGTGGCATTACCTTCTCCAGTAACGGTGCTATTGTGTGGCATGAACTGTAAGAGCAACAATTCATCTTTATCACCTTCCCAGCCGATCTTTCCACTCTGAACTTTTTGGTGGTTGCTGAAGTAATATAGTAGAGACTCAATATTTAACCCAGGATCTTTATGATAGCATATCGTCTACCGTTACCAAACGTTGGTAAAACTCGTCTGGGTCCATGTGCAGCAGCTCCAAGTTCTCTTGACAGCACTGATATCTGACGTCCTTGGGCCATCCAATGTGGGGGTCATCATCAATCAACTCTCTTCCCCACTTAAACTACTTGCTCCGAAATTTACTTTGTAGGGTGAAGGAGCATCCTCACAGTAAACTGCCACTAGATGTTTGTGAATTTCTTTTGGCTTTTTCCCTTATCTAATCAGAAATTTGATGACCGAACGCTGTTCCGGAACCACTTCCCCTGTTGTCACTCTAAATGATGAAATCGTAACTTGACTTAAGACGTCTCAGCAAGCATTGACTTTCATAGCTTCATAGCTAGGTGAATATATTAATGAACGCTCCTCATATATAAATGCATAAAGTATGTAACGAAAATAAATTTTATTATTATTATATATATTATTACACTCAACAAATAAATATTTACTAAAATATACATAGCTACTGTCGGTTCTATAACAGCTGGGAAGAATTATAAAGGTTTGAAGGAAAGGCCAGGCAAGCAAGTGTTTCTTGGAATGTGAGGGAAAAAGAAGGGGTAGCAGAGTCTTAAGAAGGGTAAGCAACGGCAGTTTACAAAAGGTAGTGTTGTTGGTAGCTAGGCCTAAACTTGCATATATTTGGCGTAATAACTAATTAATAGCGTTTGCAAACCTACTATTGCGATGCGATTATCCTATAAGCTGAGGCAAGGTGGGTATTTAGTGTTATCACTTATGTGTTTATATATAAAGATAGACTGCAATGGCAGTATCAGCTAATATAAGCTAGCAGTGGCGTCGCTTGCGAGGTTATGGTTTATATCCCATGATGTGTTATATGTGTTTACTCAAGTGGTTACGTATTATCTACTGGTTATTTTATGTGGTTTATATGCAATGGGTCCTATTACTGTTATTATACAAGATTGGTGTGACTTTGTAAATAGTTAGTGGAAACAGCAGCGTAGTTATTATAGGTAGCTATATGAGTAGATAATGTATGTGGAATACTTAATCATTATTCACCTAGCAATGATTGGCGGGGGTAGTCAGCTGGCAGAGGTGGCCTAGTTTGAATAATTATTAGTGTTACTATAAATGTTGCATCAATGCCAGGAGGGCATCGGCTGACTTTTGAATAAAAGCCGTCCTACATATAGGCCGTCAGAAAAATAGGTATTCATCAATAATTGGTTCATACATTGAATTACTCCTACATTATTTCTTATTTATTCTCATGAAATTCAATGAAACAACGTACATGCAAAATCTACATCACATTTTCGACTTCTTGTTGTTTTCATGTGACAGTGTCGGCATTTGGTTTGCTTATCTTGGAAAATAACAAGGTGATCTAGCCTATCGTACCGACTGCTTATGTTTTCCCTATTGCTTGGTCTTCCTGTTGCTCGCGAATTTGTATCTTTACAATATATCGCCAGAATTGATATAGCCACATGCTGATGGAAGCCAAGGTAATTCAATTTGCCATTATTGGATTTATGAGTTTACCAAGCATTATGAACTGCCATATCATCGCAGTGCGCAAAAATTGGAAAACATCATTCTTTGCCACGAATCGTATTTTTGTATAATCCTATATTTTGATCCGATCTATCCACACCTTCCATGTCCGAATTGTACAAATAAATCATATGTGACTGACCACCAAAAACATTCTTCTTTTCTTTTGTAGAGTATCTTCTTACAATGTGGATAGGTTGTACGCCTACATTGCTGGAGCACAACGAAGCGACACTATTATCAATACTGTGACATTCTTCAGCTTGTCTACTTTGGAATCATAGAAACCTCTATCAGTTTTCTTATTTTTCTTGATATCTAGCTGGGGGTTATTTGGTATTCTATTGCTCCGTATTTTGCCGGTTGCATGAATGTTTCTTTCCCTCAAGACATTGAATAATTTCATGCCACTGAAGAAATTGTCGAAGAAAAAGTCGAATTGGCTATCAGTTCGCCTTGATTGTAGAGCATCAGCATATGTAAGAACCACGCCAGCACCTAACGCCAAGAGCACTATATTTCTCAGAAACATGATTTACAGTTCCTTGGTATGGCTCAAACCAATTGATGTAACCCAAGCGTGTGCATTCCACCCAAAATTTGAAACCATATATGATGGGCTTTCCCCAAATAAATTGTTTGCAATCATAGCGCCCGAAGTAAGGCACCATTGCCTCATTAATACTATGATTGGTTTCCAACTTTGCTTGTGCCAAAAACTTATTATTCAGGATATTCAAACGCGGTCTGATCTTGGCATATTTATCATTTTGCTCTAAATGGTCATTATTGGCAAAATACAAATTGCACATTATGAAATGAATTCAAAACGATGTCTTGACAAAGCGTTTGACACAAATTTGTGATGTGTGTCTTTGTCCTTTTCCCAGTACATCCTTCTTCTGAGCTAAGGCACATATCCACTTAGTACCAATATCCTAATAAAACTGTTTATTTCTCGAATAGAGATTTGCTTGCTTTCACTACTTTTTCTCAAAGCATATCGATTAGTTTCTTCTAATATGAAAAGAAATAGTTCGTGGTCAAATATATTCGAAACCAGCTATACACGGGCAGCGTCTTGCTCATCAGGATAATCGTAACAGTGCAATACTAGGTTTCGTTGGCAACGCTCCAGATAACCAGTTACCTATACTTGTATTTGTGGTTATTAGAAGAGTTCATCAGCTGTTGTTTTAAAACTGATAATGGTATGTAATCTACTTCATCAAACTCTTAAGATTCTCCTGCAAAACTCACCTCCGTTTGAGTTCTTAGCTGACTAGGTGGTAAATTATCAGGTGATATCATCTTCTTCGCCGGAGTCTTCGTCTGTCACAGCGCCATCATCAGGTGGAAACATTGATATTATGGCTTCGCCATCTGGACAGCTATCTTGAAGCATAGCTAATGCTTGATGTAAACTAAAACCTCTGAAAATGCGCATGAAAGTGTTACTAGTCTGATAAAAATCAAATCTTAACTGACTAGAATACTGCATATATATACATAAATATATATTGCTGTGTGAGACATAAGGGTAAAAAGAAAAGCCCCCTATGCGTAGGGTTGCACAAAAATAATGTTGTGATGCCACCAAATAAAATAATGCACACCTGTATACTAATGCTTCTAAACACGTTAATAAAATGATGACAACAAAGTATTAGAATGTACCTTTTACACAACACAAATCTAAATCGACTCTTTAAAATAAAATAGCATGAATTTAGAAAAGAAATGAAATTCAAATTCATCAATTAAATCTCAGGGTTAATAAAATAACGGTTGTAATAACATGGGGATATAAACTTTCAATCGTTCTGATGGAAACAAACAGAAAACAGCAAATAAACTAGTATTGAAGTTGAAATTTTGATTTGTAACAGAATAATTTAAATTTTGAATATACAAGAAAACCTTTGCAAATACTTTATAGTCAAATAGCTGTTTTTAAACACAAATAATAAGTATTTCAAACAATTTTTATCTTAGTCGAAGAAATTCAAGTTTTTTGCAAATAAACAAATAAATACATCTGTATTATACTAATAAAAATACGATGCAAAGTTGCCTCTTATGCCAATACAAAAGCATTCAATACAATATAAGGCCAAACAAACACATAAGTGTACTAAAATTCACAAACTTAATCTGAACTGTCAAATCGTTAACACAAATCCTAATATTCTTTTAAATTACAGCTTAAAATTCAAGAAAAATCGTTGCAAGGCTTATAAACAACGTCTAAAAAGAAGAGCCAATGCTAAAATTCCAAAGGATGAACCAAAAAACCTGCAAATCCCATATCATTACTTCCCGAAGCTACATCGGAAAGAACAACGAATCACCTCGTTTGAAATCTGTGTGTGCGAACGACTTATTTTCATACAGAAAAGCTACACATAGCTTCTATGCTTTATATTTAATTAGAATTTAGTTATTTTATTGGGTGTAACACAGCAATATATATGCCTAACGTTCTACATATACGACGGGCTCTTTTTTTGGTACCATGCTGGTACATTTTGAGGTTAATCTCACTTGTAATAGTTTACATATGAATATTGAAGCATTATTGTCAATTACACATGATTTATTTGATACAAATTGAAGAAGAAATGTGAGAAAAACATATCTTTCCCATTTGATACCCCACTCATCCATTTTATCTATTTCGACAAACTGTTTTCTAATCAATTAAACACTTCAAATACAAAGTTTCCTCAATAATTTGACAGATTGTAGGTTTAAGAGTGTATCGTATAGATGGCAGCACAATACTATTTCAATTTAATCATGGGGCATGTAATAATAATATAAATGGACTAAACATGATACTGCATAGAAATAACACTCCTAGAAGGCTAGTAGAGTGAGAAGCCCCTCACGGAGAAAGGGAGAAGGCTTATTGGTTATGGATGATATACGCTTGCGCGGGCATATACATAATGACGTAGTTATGTTCTCGCGTAAATACTGTTTTCTTCATAGAAATAACACTCCGTTATTTCTATATGAAACTGTGTATTATAAGAGGAGTTTCGTATGGTACACAAATGTTTATTTACTGTGGTGTTTATAATGTATAATGGAATCTAATGATGTAGGTTAATATGTATTTGCTTTCCTATACCGATATGTGTATTTCTGTTTAACATGTGTTTGTTATTTTGCAAATGATTATAATCAATATAGTATATTGTATAAATAATTCTTGTGTTTTTATTTGAAGGTGTGCCTAAATGTCTTGGTATCATTTTTATGAAACTGAAATTTGTTTATTTTTTATTGGATAGTTTAAAACCTTCTTAAATTCTCGAATAAAAATAAACAAATTTCTGTTTCATAAAAATGGTAGCCGATTTTTTGAATTTTAAAAATATTTGAATTTTTGAAATAAGCTTGGCAAATTTTTTCATGTTTTTAGTTCTGCCATCCGACCGCCAGGTGGCGATACGACGTGCGTGTTGCCAGAGCCAGTAGATACTGGCTCTGCGTGTTGCCACAATTTAGCACGAACGTTTTATGTCCACCTGCAAGGCAGCAGTTTTTAACATATTAGCAGCTCCGATATTGTTTAAATTAAAACATTTGCAGGTTTTATAGGTAACAATTTTTATTGAGAAGTCATAAAATTATAATAAAGTACTAGTATTTTATATTGGAATCCCTAAAATGTAATCACAGTCGCCTTTGAAAATAGAAAAACTTGCTGTCAATCTAACCTATGTTATATAAAAAATAAATTTAACTGTCAAAACAATTTTAATATATTTTTGTATTTTAATAATACCATGATAATTTTATACCATTTCTAAAATAGAGCCTGTGCCCAATGCCATGGTATAAGTTAAGTCCATTTATGTATGTATACTCTCATATTTCATTACCACTCGATCTCTGTTCCTTTTCTAACACAATTTTTCAAAGTTTGAAGGACAGAAGCAAGAGTTTAATTAATTGTCATTACTTAGGGTTATGACATGTTTGAGGGTTTTTTTCTAACCTCACTTTTTTGTTGGAGTTTTTAATTTCTTCCCTTTGTAGCGACGTGTAAGTATGCAACAGAACTATAACTATAATACAGAAACGTAAATCTTATCGATACATAAAACAAAGAACAACTGTGCACGAGAATCATTCCATCAAGATTCAGTTGGTGTTAACTCAAGACTTACTTTAAGATGCTCTATTGCAGCACACAGTTTGTGGTTATTTTTAGTGATCCTCTATGAGTTTATCTTTAAGATTTCCTCATTTGGTAATAGTCTGTAATCGGAACTCGTACAAGTCACGACAAAGTGTGTGTAGGTATAAAATTAGTTCAACAGGAAAGTGAGGTTAAAAAGGAACCTTCAAGTGTGGGGGCGCTGCAAATGACGACTTTGAATTTGACTCATTTAACCTCCGCCAACAGCTTCTTGAATACAATTATTTTTGTATATATTACAAGACATTTATAAAGTCTACAATGAGAAGTCATTTTCTACAATTATATACAGTTTTTGTTGTTGTATTAACAAAACCTGTTTCCGCTGTTATTTAAATTATAAATATCGGCTATGATATATGTATATTATATATGTATTATATAATTTTAGATACTGCCTACTGACTGGCGTGGATGCAAGAGGGTGCAATTGGTAACCCTCCCCCCGTAGTCCTGAGATTTCGTCTTTTTAAATCTATCTAAATATAATATTTAATTGTTGTATGTTCCTATTTTTATGAAACAAAATAATAACTTATTTTTCTTGTAGTTATAGAAAATGTAAGTGAATTTTAGTAACTATTGAAATCAAGAAAGGAAATGAGCGTGTTATTAGTTTTGACTCGACGTGTGCATGAAGTCAGTCGGAGCTTTGGCAACAGTGTTCGAAGTATGCGTCACACACGTCAATATACAGTGTCTATAGTAGAAACCTGTATTTGGTGAAAGCCTCGCCTTTAGGACGGTAATGATTTGTTGTAGAATATCAATCTTACCCTTCCAGTTCCAATATGGACGCTAATGGAAACGGGAAGCGAGGTTTACCTAAACTCAGGGATATATTACGTCGACAGCGTCAAGATTCCGACGTAAGTCTCTATTTTATTTTTTAATTGTAATTTGTGTACTACGCAACGATACACTCTCGCGGTGTAGTGCATTCAAAAACATCATTTATTATTGTTTATAAATAATGTTCCTCGTCAAAAACTAAAAAAAGTGTTCTGAAGACCGTGAAATACATACCAAATCTTGGTGTAAACAATGGTAAGGAAACTACACTTTTTAAGTTTTATTTAAATATTCACAAATTTAAATACTGATGTCTCCTATATTTTAATTATTAGATGTCTTGCCAAATAATTGCTCTAATAATAAATTATAATTATATAATTAATAAATCATTCTTAACTTCTCAATAAAGCCGCTAGCGGAAGAAGTAATTAATAATTGACAGGTTCAAAATAAACTTTATTTTATTTAAATATAACGGTTGCACCTGTTTGACATAATTTTAGTGGGAACGTGTTGGTGTAATCAGTGCGCTAGTGTAAACCCTTTGTGTTTATTATCTTTTAAAAGCTTTTTGGATTATCATTAATGTGTTAGGATTCGTGTTTGTTTCTCGTTTTCCTTCTATTTTATTTTTTTCGTACGAGAAGAAGTAGTTCTGTTGTATATTATTACAATTTTCTTCTAATGTTTTACAGGGTTAATACCTAATACTTTTGAAAGGCATGGGCAGAGAGAGGAAGTGAAAAGTATAAAAATATATTTGATTGTGAAGTATATACATGGTGTTTAACATAAGCGGAGCATATGTATTATGATTTTTCTAAAAAATATAAGTTAAATACAATACTTGTTTTAGTAGTTG